>PVKZ01003020.1:0-140003 GCA_004027375.1 Macroglossus sobrinus
TTGAATCCTCCTTTTTCCAGTCATTGTTATTTCAATTTGTCCCTATGTATGCTGAACTTTCATCACTATTTTGCTATAGTGATTCCCTTATTATTTAATATTATAATGCCCTGTTCTCAGTAAGAATTGTACTCCTTTGCTTCTATTTGCCAGATAGTCACTTTACTCCTAATTACATACTTTTGTTGTTGTTGTTGTTATTTTGTTTTACGTGAGGTGACCTCTTTTGGTATTTCCTGTAGTGCAGGCCTCGTAGTGTAGAATTCCCTCAATTTGTGTATGTCTGGAGAGATCTTAATTTCTCCTTCATATCTAAAGGAGAGCTTAGGTGGATACATTATTCTATAAACTTAATAGTTGAAATATTTGATTCCATTTCTTTCTGGCTTATAAGGTCTGCATTGGGAAATCTGATGATAATTTAATGGATTTGCTTCTATAAGTTACCATTTTCTTCTCCCTGGCTGCCCTGAGTATTCTATGTTTGTCATTGATTTTTGATAACTTTAATACAATGTATCTTGGTGAAGGCCTTTTTGGGTTGAGATAATTGGGTATTCTGTTGACTTCTTGATTTCCAAGCTCCAGCTCATTCCTTAGATTTGGGAAATCTTTGCCACTGTTTGTCAGAAAATGCTTTCTAGTCCCTGCACCTTTTCCTTGCCTCCAATAATTCCTATTTATTATGTTTCCTCTCCTGATAGTATCAGCTAGTTCTTGAATTTCTCTTTCATTACTTTCCATTCTTCCATTTCTTTTTCTTTTTTCTAATTTATTTCTAGATTTCTGTCTTCGATATCACTGATCCTTCCCTTCATTTGGTCAACTCTATTTCTCAAACTTGCTATTTCATTCTCAACTCCTACAGTGTGTTTTTATTTCCAGAAGATCTATTTTGTTCTTGAGGGGTTTAGTCTCCTTGTTCTGCTCATCTGTTGTTTTTTTAATAACTGAAATTTCTCTCTAAGATGCTTTGTCACCTTGGTTGTTCATGGTGTTTAATGGACTATTTCTCCACCTGCACATTAATGGAAGTGCATTCTATTTTTCCAGAAAGGTTTATTATATAAAAGTCTCTCTTTAGCCTGATACAAAGAAGGCACTTTTCTTTTGATTTCCAGTAGGTGGCTTCTGAGTCTCTTGGATCCTTGCTTTATATAAAGCCTAAATAATGATTTTTAAAATTTTGTTGTAGAAATTTGATTACACTTGCTCTCTCAGTTCTAGTCCCTGTCAGTGTTAGCAACGGTTTCGATAGCATTTGTTCAGATTCCTCTGGGGCTCCACTGGTGATTGGTCTCGGGGGTGGGGGGCGGGGCTCTCGGTTTTTAGTTGGAGGCTGTGGCTCAGCCACAGTTTTGCAACCTTGGCCAGTAGAAATCAACTGTTATTTCTCTGTGGCCCTGTTCCACTTCTTTGCTTTCTGCCTGACGACTGTGCCTTGCTGCTGGTTGAATAGGATTCCTGGCACTTCTAGACAGGGTTGTTCAGGGAAGACACTGCTCTTTCTTCCCTCCCCCTCCTCAATCAGAGGCTGCGAGTCTTGGCAGTGTTTGCTCAGATTCCTCTGGGGTTCCATGGTGATTGGTCTCAGAGGATATGAGGAAGTGGGGCCCTCTAGGTTGGGAATTGGGGGCTGCAGCTCAGCCTCGGTTTTGCAACCACAGCCAATAAAAAATCAACTTTGTTTCTCTGCAGTTCTATCCCACTTCTGTCTTCTGCCCAGATGACTGGGCAAGCTGTGTAGAAGTCTTGGCACTTCTAGCCAGAATTGTTCAGGGAAGTTCCCACACCATCACCCTTCCCCCTCCTCCTGCAGGCAGCTCCAGGGGCTGCAAGAGGCAGCTTCTTTATTTCTTTTGGTCCACTGCTTGACACCCAGGGTCTGACCTGTGGTAGCTCTTATGCACAGATCCCACACTCAGGCATGCTAGTGTGCAATTTGGGTGTTTTTTGGTTCAGTTTCAGATGTTCAGTTTATTGTTTCATGAGGAGAGATCTGAGGACATCTCTTACTCCGCCATGTTTCCCAGAATTTTCTTATTTTATTTTAAATATTTAGTGAGTACCTACTATACACCAGGGATACTGCTACACTCTGTGGGTAGAGAATTTCTTAGGCCTTCCTTCTTCTTGCCTTTGGAGGACGAAGGGAGGGGAGTGAAATAAAGGACTTATTTAGAGCAGTCGTCCCGCAGGGGGAAGGGAGCGGAAAGCTGTAGCCTCAATCCCAGGTCCCTGGGGAATATTTTTATACACATGGCAGGCCCACAAATTAAGGAAATGGGAAACCACTGAGTCAATAACAAGGATGGATTAATGCATGGTAGTTATATAAAGGGCAGTATAAATCCATATGTTAATATTAGTCTGGCACAAAATGGACTCTTTTAGAAACTTTATGTTATGCATCTGTGTTTTGAGGCTTATGTTACACTGCTTTCCAGTTAGCCAAAAATGGTAACTTTCCATCAGCAGCACTTGAGCATTTAACTCAGTGACTTTGCAATAGTGGTCTCTAAGATGACCAATTTTTTCTTGAAACTTATGAAATTGTTTTTGCTACTGAAGTCATAACCCTATAAAGTTGACTACATTTTTACAAATTTAAAAACCTTTTTTCCAAAAATTTTTTTGAAAATTTTTAAATATACAGAAAAGTAAAAAAAAAAATGCCAGGTGAACCTGCATAACCATTTACCTATAATGGGGCCAGTGGACTACAGCCTGTGGGCCCAATTCACTCCAATGCCTGCTTTTGTAAATAAAGTATATGGGAATATAGACATTCCTGTCCCTTTCCATATTGTCTGACTACAAAGCAGAGTTCAGTCATTTTGACAGAGACCACCATAGGCCCTCAAAGCTATATTTATTGTGTAGCCCTTTATAGAAAAAGTTTGCCAATTCCTGCTCTAGATTCACCATTTGTTGATATTTTGCCATATTTGCTATATCTCTTTCTTCATGACAAGCAGTCCCCTCATTGGATGCATGCACACACACACACACATACATTCACATTTTTGCCTTGATTCAATTGACATTGTGTTATAGACATTACGATAACTCATTTCTAAATAATCATGTTTGCTTTAAAATAAAGGCATTCTCTCATATAACCACAATTGGATCATCATCATGTGTAAGAAAATTAACATTCACTCAATAATATTATCCAACAGTCTTTATTTAAAATGGACTTTTATATCATTATTTACTTTTCCTTTTTGAATCTAGGATCCAATCAAGAGTCATAAATCATGTTTGGTCATCATGTCTCTTTAATCTCCAATTTTTGCTTTTTTATGACATCGACTTTTTTGAAGAGTTCTTAGAACTTCTTTTGGAGCCTTACAAAATCATAATAGGTTTGTAATACTACATTAGTAAGAGCCAAATATAATGGTCATTGCTATAAATTATTGTCTTCCACTTCTCCCTTAAAAATGAGATGCTGTTGTACTACTTGGCTTCTGAAGCTAAAACACTAACATGTGAGTTTCGCTTAAAATTATAAATGTGGAAAAATCTCAGTGTGAAGAGCAAGGCAGATGGGAATTTGCAAGTTGCATTTCATGTAATTAAAGGCTCAGTCTTTCCCTTCTGCTCAGGTCACTGCTCCTGTTAACTCCTTCTGGCTTTTCTCCTGACTGGTGTCTGGCTCCTCTCCAGGATTATTAGATTGCAGCAAGGAGCAGGAAGGAGACCTGCAGTTATATAAATATCCCAGCCCAAATCGTTCAGGCTAGCTGGCAACACAGAGCTTTTGTGTTTGCAGTCTGTGTGCTGAATATAGCATGGCACTCAAAAGCGCATCTGGGAATGCATATGGGAGGAGCATCTCCTCACCTTTCTTGAGAGTTTGAAGTGCCCCAGTGACACACCTCTTATGGACTACGTAATGATTACAGGTATGAATCGTCCTTTTATTCTGGTCCCAATGGATTCCTATAGAGTACTAGGACCCATCCTCTGCTTTCCTTTGGATAGGACACCTTCAGAGCTCACAAGTCAACCAGAAATATAGTTGCATACCCTAAAAAAGACTCATCTGAACATCTATTAATCTCTGGAGGTGGGATAGAAAATAGAAAAGTTCAAATAAAAATTTGATCAGTTTAAAATGTTCAGGGTAATTGAAGGAGAGAATGGCCAGGGTATGAATGACTTCAAACTATGACTAGCCCATTGTTGGTCTATAGGAGGTCTTGTGAATGACACAGGTCTTGTGAATGATGGCACATCTCACCTGCTGAAAAAACCCAGGGGCACAAAAAGACACAGGAAAGAACATATTTTGGAATGGGCTACTCTCTGGGGTTTGGGGAGGTGAAATTGTAGTATTTCCACACTGGTTTCCCTGTCTCCTGTCTTGCTCCTCTTAAATCCTTCCTTCATCCTAACTGCTTCCCCCTAGGACTACCCCCAGCCATCTATATCTGCTGCAGATCTGGCATTCATTTTTTAGATTACAGCTCCTCTGTGACTTCCACAGTCTGCCCTCTGTGATCAGCCTCTGACTTCATAGCATCATCTTCTTTTGATACTGGCCTCAGATTTGATTATTGAGTTTCTCATATACGTCATATCATTTTAAATCTTCACCCTTTGATGGCTCTGTGACCTTAGGTAAGGTGCTTAATTGTCTGTGCCTCAGACTGCTCATCTGTAAAGTGAAGATGATTGTAGTACCTACCTTATAAGTTTGTACAGGGGTTAAATGAGTTTAATAGATGTAGAGTTCTTGGAAGAACGCTTGGTATATAATAAAGTTATATTATTTATATTGCTACATAAAGGTTAGCAATTTATTGGTATTGTTCTTTTGAGCTTGGATATGTTAATTTTTATTACTGAATTTAAAAATGACTATAAACCTAACATCTTAAATTGATACCCATCCATTATCTTAGTTTCTGTAGATCAGAAGTATGGACATGGCATGATCCCACAGGGTTGAATTCAAAATGTTGGTGGGGGATGAGGTCTTATCTGAGCTTCACCGAAGCCTCTTCCAAGTTTATACGGTTGTTGACAGATTGTCTTTACAACTACAGAACTCGTGGCCACAAGGAACTCTGACTTCACCTTCTTTTCAAAGCTCCCCTGATTAGGTCAGACCCAGTCAGATAATCTTTCTTTTGATTAACTCAAACACAACTTGTTAGTAACATAATCACAGTGCTATCTCCTCACATTCATGGTTCCACTGGCACTGAAAGGGAGTATATAAGGTATATATAAGGTATATATAAGGGCTATACAAGGTATTTATACCAGGGGGCGGGATTCTTTAGGGGTCATTTTAGAATCCTGCCTACATACAGGGTAACTGGGAAAAACTTTGCCTCCTGTTTGCTTTGTTGAATTGCAGTTGGGTGAGTACATGATTCAGTAAACTCAGCCATCATTTCAGATTTTTGTAATATCTTACTTACAGTATTCAGATGGGTTTACATTGACCTGGCTTTTGGAGCCAAAATTTACCATTCCTCTCTAGTAGTCTTCACTAACTGATGAGACCAGTTAGCTTGTCAGAAGCCTCTTAAGAAGAGGACAGTTAGAGACTTGTAACTGATGAACCTGCTGTCAATACCCTAGAGTTCCAAAATGATGACCCATAATTTCAGTCTCTTCCAGACCATTTATTTTTAATGACTCCCAGCAGATAAGATGGGAACCCTTCTTAATTATCAATGTGCCTGCTACTCTGCTAGTTCAAAGTAAATTTGTATCTGCTAGAGAAATTTTTCACATTGAGCAGAGTCTTTTTCACTATTTTCAAAAGCTGTCCTTGCCTCTCTTATTTCCCAGCTAATTGAGATTTTCCCCCCATTTAATTCAATTTATAGTCCACAAAGAGGTATTATTATTATTGGTGAAACTCACTGATAAAGAATGTAATTTAAAAGATCAATTAAAAAGAAAAACTTGTTGAAGATGACTCTTGGGTAGTAAAACCTATTTTTAAATATTATTTTTGAACTAGATTTAGACAGTAAGACATGGACAATACTTTGGAACAACAGGGAATATCTGATTTTTGAATACTATTTCCCCAAAGATGCTAAGTTCTCTTTTTCAATGATATTTTACTTGCAGTTTTATAAAACTATGTTAAGGTAAAGGGAAAAAATGAATTTGGCATGGCTGTGGGTTTAGAAGTTGGAATCATCTGTTTACTGTGACATGTCCTAACAATGTATGATTTTTTTTTTTTATTGAACAAGCTGTGATTTAGACTTGACTCTCGCTGCCTTAATGACTAACATATAACCTCCAGTAATTTGTGGACTATTGAAAAGGATGGGTCGGTTCATAAAAATAGTATAAAGTAATATAGACTTGGAATTCTATTTTTTCTTCCAGGACAATATCATCTTATTCTTGAGAGGTTGTAAAGAGCTTGGCCTTAAAGAATCTCAACTTTTTGACCCTAGTGACCTACAAGATACATCTAACAGAGTAACAGTCAAGTAAGTAACACATAATCTATAGTTAAGGGAAACTCATTTATGGTTTGATTTGCAATTTTGTGATGATGGTGTAAGGTCTAAGAGGCAGAGATAATAAAATAAAATGTGAAGATAAAAATCAAGCTTTCCAGATAAGATGTATTGGCCTCCCCTTTGTGTGTAGCTTTCATTCTAATCAAACATAATATTTTGAAATGCAAAAATCACACATATAGAATTATAATGTTAAAGAGAAAAAAGAAAATATTAGGTGAAACTTCATGGAGGAAGAGGCAAGAAAATGTGCATGGAATCTGTATGTGTTAGACAAAAAGCTTTTATTAGCTCCATTTAGGCATTTAAATAGGCTCTGGATAACTGTAAATTTGGTAAACAGATCTAATATATTATGAAGAAATTTCTTCATTTACATTTTAACTGTTTCCTCATATTTGTCAATGATCAAGTCATGTTTAGGGCCGAAGAATTTTGGAAAAGAATATCACTGTAAAACAAAAGGCAATGTGCTTCTTTATAAAGAAATAGCTCGTGATCAGAGTAATGAGAAAAAAAATAATCCTATGAAATGGTAAGATAAAGTCCTTTAGAGTCTACAAATTTCATATAAAATATTTTCCACCTTATTAAAACAATATTTGGCATGAATATACCTTAATAATAAGCTTAATTACATGGACAAGGTTTGTGGATTGACTATACTTTTCCTTTTGATGACTTTTGGATCATTTTATCATAGAAGAACAGAAAAGAGAGAGAAACAAAACCTCACAGCTGTTAATTTTATAACATTTAACTATGTTATTTTTTTAAGTGATTGGGAATAAATGGAAACTCCTGACTGAAATCAAGTTAGGAATTTATATTGGATTTTATGATTTGTGACTGTGAATGAGGGAGTCAGCCATTATCAATTACATAAAATTGCTTCTCTGTTAATGTGCCATTCTTTAATATTTCTCATGGAAAAAATGTTAAAGGCAAAAATAACAATAAAATTATTTGCATATGGAAACCACCATAAACCTCATTTCAGTCATCACATGCTCCATTTATTATTATACCCAGCCTCTATAAATCATTGCTCATTTTAGGAAATTGTTTTAGGTTCTATGTCATCTCACATTCACAGTTTTACCTGGTGGCAAGTGACCAGAAACAATAGTAACTGTGCAACATCATGATAATTAGTCACACACGCAATGCTTGGAGGGTGAGTGAAAGTTCACTTTGACATATTGGCAGCTGAACTAGAGCTACCTTAAATCAATGTGTTACTAAACTAGGAGAATTCTGAGACTGGTTTTAGAAATTCAGAACGCTTAGCACCTTCACTGCTTATCTACAAAAAACTGAGCATCAGGAAGTCAGGGGGCTAGCCCTCCATTTGCTATTTCCTAGTTCTATAATCGTAGGCAAATTCTCCTGTGTCAGTGGGGCTCTGTGTCTTCATCTGTAAAATGAAAGATCTGAGAAGTTAGTTCAGCCAACTTCTAAAGGAAGAGACTAATTCAAAGGCATGGAAAGCAACCTAAAGGGGAAAAGTCACTTAGACAAATGGCATATGGACACAGTCACTTCTCAATTACTGTCCCATCTTCCCCTTCTCCTATTCTTTTCTCTGTCCTTTATCTTTCTCTGCTTCTTTTTTTCATCCCCTTCTTTTCTCTTTTTTCCATCCCCTTCTTTTCCCTTTACTCAGCAGCCACTATGTGTCAGATACTTTTTAGTCACCAGAGAACCGGAATGAATGAGAGATAGTATCTCCTGTTGACATAGTATTTACACCCAGTGTCAAAAAACAAAAAGTAAATAAGTAAATTAAAAAAAAAATTTTTTTGCAGGAAGCAGTAAGTGCTGAGAAGAAAAACATAGGTGAAATGAAAGATAATGACCACTGCAGTACATGAATATATCAAGTCATTATGTTGTATGCCTTAAACTTACACAATGTTGTATGTCACTTATACCTCAATAAAACTGAAAGAAAGAAAGAGAGAGAGAGAGAGAGAGAGAGAGAGAGAGAGAGAGAGAGAGAGAGAGAGAGAAAGAAAGAGAGAAAGAAAGAAAGAGAGAAAGAAAGAGAGAAAGAAAGAAAGAAAGGAAGGAAGGAAGGAAGGAAGGAAGGAAGGAAGGAAGGAAGGAAGGAAGGAAGGAAGGAAGGAAGGAAAGAAGGAAGGAAAGAAAGAAGGAAGGACGAACGAACAAGAAAGAAAGAGAGAAAGAGAAAGATGATGATCAGTTCAGATGTGGTCAAGACTAGCCTCTCTGAAGAAGTAGCATTTCAGCCATAGGATGAGACATTAATGGGAAGTAAGAATTAGCCATGCAAAAATCTATTGCATCGAGGGCAGAGGAAGAGGATATAGAAAGGCTGGGGAAAAGAGACAAACTTGATGTTTAAAAAGAGGAGTAGCCCGTGTGGTAAAAGGGTAATGAGCAATATGAGTGTGGTGGGAGAGATGGTCAACAAGCATTGTAGGATGCTGAACTTGGAATAATTATGGAGAAAAATTCATTGACAGTATTTATCAAATTGTTTCTTGTTTTAGGGAAGACTAGGGCACAAATGAACTTTCTGTTTTATAACTTTTCTGTAAACAACGCTGGTTTAATTTGGCAGTCACTGTACAGGAGACATTTGTAACATACATAGATTTTATAGCCCTTGTAGATTAAAGTAGAGCTGCTGTATTTCTCTGTTTTCTCCTCTGAGAGTTGACTGTAACATCAGCAGAGATAGAAAACACTCAATGATACCAGTTAATAGCATAAGCAATAAGGTATAGGGGTAGATCCCACAGAGGAGATTTCAATGCTTATCTGAAATTGTTTTTTTAAAAAATACTCTTTAGTTTTCATTGTAGGTAATTTTTTTTTTTTACTTTTTTTGAGAAGTAAGTAGACTAAAAAGGTGGGGCAGTCGGGGGAGGGAGGAAAAGCCTGCAAATGATTACTACATGTGTAATTTAGTGAACTCTACCTGTAATGGATGCCAGACAACCATGATGGGAAATGAAAGCATAGTCCAGAAAAGCATGTAGGAAGTATCATTCCAGGGAATATAAACAATTGGATGAAAACAAGGAAAGACTTTGCATTGCTCTCAAGTATGTCTCTGAAAAATTGGGAAGCATTTTCACATAATTGATTGTTACATGGAAGTTGATCAACAAATATTTTGTGAGCTCCTCCTAGGTGCCAAGCATGACTTTTTAGAAGTGGTTCACAGTTTTAATCAATGAATTTTTATTGCCAATGCAGAAAAAATTTTATGTTTTCTGTTCTTGTTTTTCATAAATATTTCAGAACTTTTATAGATTTTTTAATTGTTTTCATATGTTTTTGTTGTTATTACATTTTTAAAAATCCTAGCAAATATATAAGCAAATAATGAAATGTCATTTTTTTGTTAAAGGAGCAGCACTGAAACATTCTCTTAAGTCCAAATTGGACCAATGCTTCTTTCAAAACTAGTCCATCTTAATGGGTTTATCTCCTTAGTATATACTATGTTGTTACTTCAAATCTCAATTGACTTAAAATTGTGTACCTATTCATTAATATTTACCTTGGGTTAGATTATGAAACAATGAAGTAATTGGAGTCAAAATATTTGAAGGCAGTCTTGACTAAATTATATAATAGCATTACATTCTCCCTCTCACCGCCCCTCAAATTGAAGTTACTATGGAAAAAAGAAACACAGCATTTGTGTTTCCTAGTATTTATTTTTTGAGACGTTAAAGGAACTTCAGAATAATTTGGAAGAAATTTTTATATTTCACTCTAGAATATTTAGAAAGTACCACCAGCTTATTTGTTTATAGTTTGAGAATAAATATTTATGTATATTTAAGAATGCATGTGTGTATATTTGAACATAACATGCATATTTTCTTGTTTATGGCTAATTCCCAACACTCATTTATGTCCATAGCAGAAAAGAACAAATATTTGAATACTACTGCCTCTTGTACATGTATTTTCAAGTCTATTTAATTAAGGTTTTAGACCTTCATTAAAAGTATTTCTGTGGAAAAGATTTTGGAAGTACAATCACATTTCAATTTGACAGTGATCTATAATTAAGTCAGAGTGTTACTTTAAGACTTAAATTTTGAGAATACAAATGTATACAGTCCTGGGTTTAAATGGAATTCTTGATTTTCCAGATGTTACAAAGCATTCATCTTTTCATGGTGTACTATGGAACTTTAAGCCCACCTTTTTTTCTAAATGATTTTATTTAGTACCCGTAATCACTGATCATAGGAATATATATATATATTCTATATAATATATATATAATATATAGAATATATAAATATATATATAGAGAGAATATATATGTTTTTATATATATATAGAATATATAGAGAGAATGTATAATATATAATATATATCCCAATTTCATTATATTAGTTAATTTCAAGTACATCTCAGAGGTGTTTAAGGGAAGATCACAGTGAAAAAACTGCTGTTCTGATTATATTTTCTTTTCCTTTTTCTTAATTAGGAGCCTTGATTATAGCAGGAAGCTGAAAAATGTAAGTGTTTTACCTTTACTTTCCAAACTTAGTCCTTCTGATTTGGATGGTTCAAGTGTAAAATTTAGTTTATACATTCAGTGCCTCTTGAATTCCTTGCTACCAAGAGTCCTTCTTAGAAAACAAGTGTTTATGTCTCTAATAGATTAATTAATGACTGTAATAGATATGAAAATGGTAGATTTGGGGAGATTCTCTTTAATTTAGATAAATGCTCAATCTAGAAATAAACAAAGACTGTTCTATGTGTGATTAAATTTCTTAAACACAAAACTAGCATTAGTATATTGACATGCATATTTGGGATTATTATATTAAGCAGTTGGGCAAGTTTAGGGAAACATCAGCATAATATGAATAGTATTCACTGTTGTAAATAGTATTCACTGTACTTTTTGTATTTTTTTTCTTATTAATCTTTTGAGTTTTTATTAGTACTTCCCAAAATTAACTTTTTGGAGTTAGCTCTTATTTTCAAAAGGTAAGTATATTAGTCCTGTTTTATTTTAAGGTTAAATTGGGGAATGTAAGAAATGACTTTCTGCAGATAAAATAGGAAAATTAGCTGTAACCCACCCCCCTTCTTTTATAATTTCGAGAGTGTTATTATATTTGTTTAACATTCTCATTCTAATTTTTTTCTTTCACTATAAAATGGGCTATATGCCATTTTTCATTGTACAATTTTAAAGAAATCAGAAAACCTATCTCATATACAACACGATTCTGTTTTCTATTCTTCTATATACCTAATTAATATCCTGACATTTGGAATTATCTCTTCTCTGGAAATTTACAGCAATTAGTTAAAAAAAGAGACTTTCTGGAAGTTTCAAAGGATTTCTGAAATAAAATTTTCCCACAGAGGCAGAAAACCGAATCACATCATAGCATTGATGGCACATAACCATATTTTGGGCTTGTTGCCATCTAAACCCATCTGTCACATTGCCCAAAGCATTTTCTGGCCTAGCTAGTGGAAGGAGGTACAATAAATGCTTCCCAGCCTGGTCGAAGCAATAAGACTGAATGTGAAAATAAAGTAATAATTGTCTTAGCTTTTTCCATAGGCTTCAGATCTCAATGATTCAGTGTAAAGGATTCAATCTTCAGCCAACTTCTATGGATTTTATGGGAACATCTGTGTAAAGTGTATTTGCTTTTGTGGACAGTTTCTTTGGAAAGACAAAACAAAATAACTTAGGCCTGTAGCTTCAGACCATTGAATAGTCATAGACATTTATAAGTATACAAGATAGTTTAATTGGCAGTAATCTTGTCCAAGCTAAATATTTCCCATCTCAGATTAATGAGAATCTATCTACCTGTACCCCAAAGCTAGGTATCTTCAGATCATATTTTTTGTTACAACTTTTTCCTCTGACTTTAATTAGATAGATAGTGTTGATTTTGTGCTGGGAACCACTTACTTACCTTTATCACTCCTCTGGGATTTTAGCCGTTGGTCTTAGCAGAACCTCTGTGCCACAAATAGAAACTGTAGGCCTATAAAAGCAACTCTCTCGCAAGGAATTGACAAATTGTTCATTGCTCATCTGAGTAAAGACTCCAGACTTTCTGAAAAATTATGCTTTCTAATTTTAAATATTTGAAGATTTCATTATACAAAAATAATTTTAGAGGATTTATTTTTCCTTCTTGCTGTCTTGTAAATAAAACTAGAGTCTAATTTTAACAACTGAATCATGTTTGTGTTGACTGATACAGCATTGGGTTCTTATTAAAACAATTTGACATTTAATAGATACCTCATGGATAGTGGTTTTCATAAATTAATGTTGTACATTCTCACCTTCCTATTTTCCTGTTGTGGAGCATTATTGATTCCTTAGTTTAAAAGTAATTTTTGAGGGAAAATTCTCCCGCTCTTGTGCATGGTTTTGTTTCACAGGTATTAGTTACCATTTACTGGCTGGGGAAAGCAGCAAATAGCTGTACATCCTATAGTGGAACGACATTGAACTTGAAGGAGTTTGAAGGCTTGCTGGCTCAGATGAGAAAGGTAACTCAGCTTTTCTTCTTTATCCCTTGAGGTTTAGACAAGGTGGGAAAACAACACATTTGCTTGTTTTTAAGATCATTTTGAGGCACATGACATCTTTAGCCTGTGCTGGTGTAGTAGAATTGCACAGGCCAAAGATGCCATGCATGCAAGAAAATGACCCCGTGTCTTACCAATGACATTCTTACCAAGGACATCTTTGCCTCATGCATCCCATGCTTACCTGAACTTATACCCTCAGATGAGAGATCTGAGCTTGTCCAACTTTAATTCCAAAAGAGCAAATTCAATTAGTCAGTATATGCCAGAGAGCTAAGTGCTTATTTTCATGAGGGGGGAAGGAGGTATAATGCCTGAATTAAACAATACAGCACTATACAAAAATGAAGACTTGCTCTGCTCTTTCATCCTAAAGGTCACTTTGCTTGTCTGTCAGGGCCTTGGTGTGGGTGAGGTAACATCAGCCAAGTTCTTGCCTGCGCATCTGCCCTGGACAGGCTCTGATAATTAGACACATTCTCTTCTAAGATAGATATTTCATTTGAATGAACTGGAAATTTAGAAAAAATTTTCCACAATAATTAAAGCTTTATTTGTTTACTTGATTATAGGAAAGACTGACCTATGGTAGGAATTTGTGAAGGAAACAGTGAGATGTTTCACATGCACATGCCTGTGTGTTCCTTTTTAAGATTCAGCCATACAAATTAACTAATTCAAACTACTAGGATACAGTATTACCAGGGGGAAGCCCTCCCCAACCAGCCTTAGTGAATAGGTAAGGCTCATTTATAATGAGTAGCATCCATAGGTTTTTGGATAAGGCCCATATTGTGGCACAAATCAATTAAGACTTTGTTCTTCCTTTTTTTCTCCAACATGCAAACTAAATGCATTAAATAGACCTCATTAAGAGATATTCCATGCTTTACGTTTTTTTCTTTTAATACTGAAAGTAAGAATTTGTTCCAACTTTCTACTAATTTATTCTTCTTTCCTTAAATTAAAGCTAATAGTCCTCATAGTTCTTCTTATTTGCTTGAGCCAGTCTGGCTCACATATTTATTAATAGACAAATCTTTCATATTGGACATAATACATATAAACAAAGTTTTTAACGTTAAGTTTTTTAAAAAATAAAATAACTGCTCCATTACATGTAATACGTTGTTTCTTAGTCTTAACTCTTATTTGTCTTCTAATTTTTCACCTAACTCTATTGTTAGAGAAAGTATGAATCTTGTGTAGATCTAGTCTCTATTTGTGAAATCTAAACTTTTTTATATTAAATTTGGACTTGAATAATGATAGATCGGTCAGCTTTTTTAAACTATATATTTCAAAGCTAGGCCTCACAGTTCCCCTGCTGAATTCTCTTGGAATCTGATTTATTCTTGTTATTGATATTTCTTACCACTAGTCCAGCTCTTCTGGGCAGCTGTTGGTTTCTTCAGTTCTCTCAGCTTTCCTTTCTATTGAGACAGTTGATTATTTCAACTGCCTTGAAACGGCCTGTTATGAATAGCTGTTGGCTTTTTCAATGAATGTGGGTAATGTCACAGGCCATGAGAGAGTAGTTAGTATCACTGAACAAAGCATAGCTAATCTGGCCAACTGTCCCATATTTCTATATAAAATAAAGAACAATTGACCTAAATTTCACAAGTCTATCCAATACCTGGAACTATTAGTTTATCTAGAATACATATTATTTCATTTTATCAGTTAGGATTGGGTTTAGCTAAGAAATGCAGAAAACTTTAACAGTGGCTTCAGTAAGATAGAATTTTATTTCAAAGTCACATAAATGAAGTCTGGATATGAGCAGTCCAAAGTTGGTGTGGACTGGTGATAATCAGGGACCCATGCTCCTTCTATCTTTTTGCTACACCATCCTCAATGCATGGCTTCCCACCTGCTGGTCCAAGATGGCTGCACAAGCTTCAGCCATCATGTTCACATCTGAGTCAGGAGGAAGGAGGGATGAAGAGAAGAAGAGCCTATGCCCTCCCTTTAAATACATTTCTGGGAAGCCACATACTACACCTCTGCTCTCATCTTATTTACCTAATAAACTTAATCACATATCCATACTTACCTGCAAGGAAAGATTGGGGAAAACAGATTTTATTTCAGCAAAAAATTGTGGGTATTTTTACTAGAAAAGAAATGGAGACCAGGTATTGCAGAACCACAGTCATTTCTTATGCATATATACAAAGTGAAATGAATTTGAAATTAACATTTTTCCTTTCACAGAAGAGACTGGCAAGAAATTTTTTATATTCATTTTTCTAGTGGGAGAAATATGCATAAAAATTATTTACTGTGGTGCAGGTTAAGTTCTATAATACAAGTAGCACATGTACAGCCCTTAGCATAAGTGTCTGGCATGTAGTGGATATTCATAGGAGGTTACTATTGCTATCTACAAAAAAGGCCTCTGAAAACATAGTGACAGTGGCCTTTCTCTGAGCCCGGGTATGTCAGAGGAGGTCTTCCAAAGGAGGGAACACTGAAACTGAACAAAGGGGAACTATTATGAATATACTGAGATTGAAGGGAGAACCATAGAGACAAGCATGGCTCTAGAGATCTCAGAGACTGGAATTACAAAGTCAACAGTCTAGAGTCTTCCTTTTTATGTCTTTCTCTCCTTGAATTTATTCTCTCCTCCAATAGGCTAACATTCTCTCACATCAGGGAACATGGCCAATAGCATTCCCAGGATTACAAAGGCAAGGGAATTCTCCCCACTGTCCCAGCTGTAAAACTCCTAGGGGTGTCCTCTGGCCCAGGGTGAGTCCTATCATTGAACTAGCCACTGTGACCAGGGACAATAGGTACTATGATTGGCCTGAGCCACTACCAGTACAGGAGGTGAGGAGTGTTAACTATAATGAAGGAGTAAAGAGCAAGGAGTGTGATGGACAAGCACAGACCTCTTCCCAAATAGCAGCTGCCATCAAATTCTCTTCCCTTAACCAGTTTTACTTTTCAGTGATATTTACCACCTAACTTTGAATTATTTATTTGTTTTTCTGTTTATATTTTATCTTCTTTACTAGAATATAAGACCCATGAAGACAAGGTACTTATCATTTTTGCAGAATGTTGTGTCACCGGCACTAGCACAGTGCCTGGCACATAGAATATACTCAGTAATTATATGTGGAACAAATAGCTTCCCTAGCCAGAGTGTGGTAGGTGGACATGGGTCATTGGGCTTGAAAAGTAGAACCCCAAAACCCTCTAGAATAGGATTTGGCCACGTTATAAATCACAAAGGAAGCAGAAAGTGTTGAGTGGTAAAACAGAGACATCTGGAGTTTCTCAGATACCATAAGTCATCCACCAATTCTTGCTGGTTCTCATTATCTCTGACAAAAGGGAGTGAGAAGAGAACAGATGAGGGAAATAATTCAGAAATGTTGCATGGAAGTTGGTTGTTCTCACTCCATTCATTAACACACTTTTACTGGAACAACTAGCAATTAGCAACAGCAGACAGATTTGAGTCTTTTCTCCCTTCCCTGGAGTGCTTGCTATAGAAGACAGAGTGCTACTGGGTTCCTAGGTCAAAAACATAGATGACATAACTAGACACTAAGTAAAGGAGTATTTAGGTGGTGCTAGCCTTTGTGTTGGTTTATATCTTCTACTTTCCTCCAAATACTTAACTTTAGGTGACTTGATGGAGTCCAATACAATTCTCTATCCATCTTTATACCTGGATGAAGCAGCTTCCTGCTTCACTCCAAGGTTCCCAAGAACCACCTTGGCCAAGAATGGCCATGGGTGGCCTGGCTTTTAGTTTTCAAACTGGCCATGCCATTCAGCATCCAGTTCTCACTTGATCCAGGGTTCATTCTTGGCTTTCTATGTAGTCATGAGCAGAATGGACTTCCTGTTTTTCTTTCTCATAACTAGCTGTTAACTAGCTTTGAGACAGCAGCTGAAGTCCAAGAAGCATACTTTCTCTTTCTTCATTTCTGTTCTCCTATGGTTTTGTAGAGTAGGGCTGGGGAAAACATTTGGGTCTTTGGGAGAGCCTTTCTGATATTGTTTTCTTGAAAATCCAGTTTTGTAATGCTGCACCCACCAGCTTGTAAAATCGTGTCATTCACTGATGTGACCAGTGGCTCAACTCTCTGAGTGTCTGCCCTCCCTATTAGGAAATTGGGCCTCAGGCATCTATATATGGGATGTAAATGGAGAAATGGATAGAAGAGTATCAGTATGTATATAAGATACATATATAAATTTTGTATGATTTATATTTTGATATTTACATACTCAAATGAATACATAGTAATAATAACCATAGCTAACACTTTGAGTACTTACTATAGGTCAGGCATTTTTCTGAAAGTTTTCCATGTAGTAAGACTTAACCCTCCCAGCAATCCTGTGAAATAGATGTAATTATTAGCTCTATTTACAGATGAAAAAAAAAATGAGATTAGGCAAGGTAAAATAACTTAGTTAACATCATACAGCTGATAAGGGGTGGAGCCAAGATTTAAACCCAGTCAGTCTAACTTCCAAGACATGCTCTTCACATACTCTAAACTACCTCTCTTTTCCAGTATTTATATTTTGGCATTCTAGGCAAAAAGAGCATTTAGCAAAAGGACATTATGTAAATTAGCATCATCCACCCAGTTAAGAGGCAGTGGCTAGCAATTGAAAGAGGTGATGATGTTGGTGGCAGCAGTTATAAATACACCAAAGCTGATCAATGTTAGGTTTTACGTACAGATTTGGAGACAGAGGCTTGTGTTGGAATCACAGTTTTGCTGCTTACTGTGTCATCTCAGGTTACTTATCCTTTCTGAGTCTTATTTTTTTTTTCTGTAAAATAAGGACAATACTAATCACATCATTGGGGTTAGGGTGTGTGAGGATTAAATAATATAACGTGTAAAAAAGCATCAAGCATAGTCCCAGACATATAGTAAGTATTCAATAAAAGTGACCTTTATTTTTAAGCATTTGGCCTATTCTCAGTGGATAAATAATCCGAGGTAATTACTTGCCTTGCCAAAGAAATTAAATATGAAACCATATCCAGTTTAAATCTATACTTTTCTGTTAGTCATGAGTTTTTCCATTTCCAGCTAGTCAGGCGTGGCTTTTGTTCAAGTCCTGTTTAACTTCTGACCTACAAGTAAATTATCTTAATTTCCATAACTGGAACTTCTGTCTTCCACCTGAGAGTCATGTTGGCTGTACTCACCCAGGCCACTTGACAGCCTATTCTTCAGGGGCACTAATCAAGTCCTCAGTGTGGAGATTGTAGGGTGCTCCTCTCAACCCTGCCCATCTCCTCTGTCCAACTCCAACTCCCTTCTGATGCAAAACCTGCATGTGCCTTGTAAATTCCAGCTACTGCATCCTCTCAAAGTATATCCCGCTGGGGATTATGTCAGAGGATCTGGATATAGTTGATAGAACAGGCGGCAAAGGTGCGTCCTACCAAGGCATTGGCTACAGTGGGCATGTTAGCCAGTATAAACAGTTTCCAAAATCTTAAACATGGAGAATATTTATTATTTTCTTTCCATTTCTTTTTCATTCTATTTCTTTTAGAATATGAAGGGGACTTTCCTGAGCTTCCCAGGAAATCCACAGTGTGACATTTTAGTCTTTGCAGATGAGAACATGCCCCTCTGCCAATGTCATCTACAGCCCTGAATTCAAGTGACAGTCTGGGGCAGATTAAATTGAGGTTTATCTTTGAGTGACTGGAGTTATTTTTGTTTTCATCAGCCTGGACTATTGTAATTAATGCTAAGACACTGGCGGGAACAAGGCTTTTATTATAATATGAGGGTGAGGATGGCTTTGACTGACCTTTCTCCCGCTGGAGTTTCAGTGTTTTAGTATGTGCTGCTTGCACTGGAAAGAATTTATAATCATGGGCTGTCAAAGACAGCCATTGTTCTCACTGCTCTGAACATGTGGGTCAGCCACAAGTGCTTTCATCTTCCCCAGCGCCAAGAGCTGGCCGAGAGCTAAAGCATGCTTGGATTCTTCTGAGGCATCAGGAAAAGCATTTTGCATATTTTTCATTGCTTTTTTTTTTTTTTAACTTTTTGCCTCAGAAAGCTCCCTTTCAGAGCAAGAATTTCCCTTCAAGGTAGCAGGAGATGGAAGCATGCTGCTCCAGGATTTTGTGGATTTGATTTTGTTGCAAAAACAAATGCTGTGTGCATTTGCCAGATCTCATAAACAGGAGCAGTTGCTCCGCTAAACTAGGGGCTCCATCCCAGAACAGATATGCAGTTATGGATTCCAAAAGACGAGTCAAGGTTAAAGTTTTAGTTTTTGTTTTTGTTCTCATCTGTCATTGTATTCTTGTAAATCCAAACTTGATGATATTTTATTCTTAATTCCTTTGAGTTCTTTTTTTTTTTTAACATTGTTGAGTAAGAGTTACTGGTTTGTTTTGTTTTTGTTTTTGTTTTTTAAATATGTGTGATTTTCTGATTGGGAAAGTTGTAGCAGGGAAGGGTTGAAGAATGAAATGTTGGCTTATAGATTATAATTGATTCAATAGCTGGTTATCATAACCTGTCCATACTGATGCTAGATACAGGAATTTTTTGGAGACCACTGGAGACTGATTTTCCTGATATTGTAGGTTCAACATCTGTTGCTATAATGTCTGTAATCTTTTCGTTTTATTTTTGGATAGGAGACTGATGACATTGAGAGTCCTAAACGTGGCATCCGAGACAGTGGCTACATTGACTGTTGGGATTCTGAGCGCAGCGACTCTCTTTCTCCCCCTCGACACGGCAGA
This sequence comes from Macroglossus sobrinus, assembly GCA_004027375.1. Lineage (NCBI taxonomy): Eukaryota > Metazoa > Chordata > Mammalia > Chiroptera > Pteropodidae > Macroglossus > Macroglossus sobrinus. The sequence continues at coordinate 19,858 of PVKZ01003020.1, forward strand.
GATGACTCCTTCGACAGCCTGGATTCCTTTGGCTCCCGTTCCCGGCAGACACCTTCACCAGATGTAGTGCTCAGGGGAAGCAGTGATGGTAGGTTGGAGCCTTAGTAAACTGCACATCTCAGAATTAAACGTTAACAAGGGCTTCCTTGTGACTTCTGGAGGAATTGGCACTGGGAAGGTGGAACTTAATAACTCTAAACTGGTAGAAGCAAAGTCTCCTAATGTTGTTTTTCATTGTCCTTAGAATTTTGATTGGCTTTGCCAGCAGTTTGTTTGAACATTGCCTCAGTAAGTATATCTTTTGTTGGAAAATGTGTGACATCATTCCTCCCTTGGTCTCAGTGAGTCAAGACACTGTGCAGACCATTAGCTCATAAAGCGTGCCGAAGTTTTATATACTCCGGTCTGAGGAAGAGAAATGTTTAAGTGAGTATCACACTATGTAAGTGAAAATGGATCAACTTCCAGCAAACTGGAAACACACGACATACACTTAGGAAAGTTCTGAAGGCTGGGTTTGCGAATCTTAATTGGCATGGTTTTGGCAATCTGTTTGACACATGTGATACTAGACCATGATGTGGGTGATTGTTAATGTGTAGTACACTACCCAGATTGCCTGTTTTGAGGCTGGATTAGATTTAAATTCCATAGATTTTATATCACCTGTAAGGAATGATTATTTTTCTTTACAAAAATACATGGACATGTAATCTGATATAAATTTAATGCATATTGTCCAGAAGCTGTTTACCCTGGTACCTTGTACCTTTGTACTTTTAGGAAGTGAAGATGGCCTGGTTGGTTCTGCATGTATAAACTTGAAGAAAGACACTAATGCTGGTGGGATATTTTTTGTTTGTGTTCTTTTAAATGTATCTCTTGATGCTAACATAAGTCTGGAGACTTAAGCCTACTCTCCGAGATAAATATTACCTTATATAACTAAAAGATTTCTCTCAGCTATAAAATTCCATGTTGCTAAAATATGTGGATATTTTATGTGTCCAGGTCCTGAGCTAATTACTCAACTCTTAGTATCTCATTTAGTCCTCGGCACAGATTATGAGCTACTCACATAGTGTCTCACTCAGTCCTCTCACAGGGCTGTGTGATGCTCCTTATTCATATTTTACAGATGAACCTTACGGAGGTTAAATTTTCCTCTTACAATTGGTAAATGACAAAAATCACTGTCAGTAAGTGGTATAACAATGTTAGCCTCAAGAATTATGAGTCCAAAACTTATATTTTTAAGGTTAATTTAGCTATACTGCTTTATTTGCCTAATAGATTTTTTTAAATTCTAGAATGTCTGGACCACTGCTTTTGTTTAGCACTTAAACTTTCCAACAAATAGATTAGCCTCAGGGCCACATAGTCTGACTCCTAAAGAATTCCATGGTGCATTGTGAGTGGCTTGAAAAACATTTCTAAAATTTTATATGCCCTTTTAGTACCACCCACAGTTTTAGAAGTTATAGTACCAAGTACATGATCTAATTGAGCTTTAACCTAACTAAAAGGTAGATTTTACTTTTTATCCATATTATTCTGATTGTTTTTTTTTTAAATTGTGATTTTCTTCATCTTAGTTTTTTATAACTGGTAACATAAATCCTTTATTTAGTCTGTCACCAGCTTCCAGGGATCAGAGTTTGTAATGAGCCACATCTTGAAGGGATTCAAGATGGTGGTTACTAATATTGTAGTTGTGCAGAGGCATGATTTAGTTTGCAGCAATTAAGATTGATAAGTTAGAGTCTTCAAAACATTTTATAATTTTTTTTTTATCTAAAGAATAACATGAAATTGAGCTTCACAAAATAGCATCCATGAAAAAACATCTTACACACAGATTTCACCAATCAGCCTGATACCTTCAGGCTTATATTCTTGTAAACTAATCAAGACAATGAGGTTTTTAAAGAAAATCAACACATTTTTTATCTGCCTAAAACAATTTAGTATAATTTTATTCAAATAAATGTTGTATTTCCTGAAAGTTTATGATATATTTTTAAATGATTCTAATCAAGAATATTGCTAGTCCTAATAAACACTTTCAAATTTAGAAGATTTTTTTTGAGTCTTGAAAATGTATTTCCTAGGACTCAAAATCAATTAGGGAATGTCTTAACCATAAAATCCTCCAACACTATATTGGGTCAATTTGAAGAGCCTTTGTTTTATTATTGTTATTGAGGCCCACTCACCCATTCAACAGGTACAGTCAAGAGCCACACTCATTAGAGGTGTCATGTTCTTTGGGTTGGACACAGAGCTACCTGGAAGGGATGCTGTGGGTCCCCAGGGTTGAAACAGCCAACTATCTGGCTTAGATAGGTTTCAGTTTCTTCCTTACCTTTATTATCATTCCTTCTGAGGCCTTCATTTCATTGAAGAAGAAATACAAAAACTTCCACTCAGGTACTTTTAAAATTAAGAACATATTTTATAAATATATTGTATATTGTTAAATGAATACTCTTATCTTTTATATAGAAGATGAGCTCAGGGAGAGAAATAAGGAATGAGAGAAGTTAAAATGTTAGAGGAATATTAAAAAGCAGAGGGTTAGGGTGTGTATGGAAAAGATATGTAAAACAAAGAAAGATCCCCTATTTGCTGCAAGGGAGAGAAATAGAGCCCTGTGGAAAGGAAGGACAGGACTTTGATAAAGTTTTTAAAACTTTTTTAAATAAATAAAAAAAGTGATATCTTTATGTGTTAAACAACCTGTTTTGACTTTCACTCAGTGTATTTATTGTAGATAATGTATTTATTTTAGATATTGTACAGAAATAATGTTCATAGATTACAGGATTTTAGAATTGTGACAATTCTAATCCATTATTGTAATCCTTTGTAGTTGATTGAAGAATCATTTTCTTTCATTTATTTATTCAACAAAATGCAGTGCTTTTTCTAGTTCAGATACTTTAAGCAGAGGACATTTTTCCAAGAAGAGTATGTTCCAGAGGAAGGAACTCTGGGCTGGAAGGCTGAAGAACAGAAATTAGAGTCCCTAACTGTGCCTAACTAGTCATGGAGGAGGGGCTCTGTTGGCCTCTCTGAGTCTCTGTTTCCCCTTCTTTAGAATGGGGATAATAATGAATAGGGAAACAAATCTAAGAGTTTGGCAAGGTAAGGTAGTATTAGTGTCTGTTTATGAAGTAATCCACAGAGCTCTAGACATTTTATTATGACACTGAGACAGATATACTTGATAAAAGACTTGGGGTACAAAGGAAGCTAAGTTACAAATTAAAAACAAGTAATGAAATGGTCAAAGCTTCAGAGGAAGACTGAAAGCAAGTGACATGAATAATTCATAAACTGAATATTTTATCTGCGACAATGAACAACTTATTTATGGTCAATGCTTTAACTTGTGCAGTCTTTTAAAGGCTACTAAATCATTTTATCTCCAGGGCAAATCATTTCTTTCCTATTTTATAGAAAAAGACACTCAAGTGTGTTAGAGATAAGCCTAGAATCCCAAAGCTCTTTACTGACAAACCCGGAACTATTATGACATAAAGAGTAGTCACCATTTATTAAGCACTTACTGTGGGCTGAGTACTGTACCAACAGTTTTCCATGTATCTGATCCTCCCAACAGTCCTATGAAGTAGATGTTTTTATTACCTTCACTCAACAGATTGGGAAACTGAGGCTTAAAGTGATGAAGTAACAAATGCAGTCTCATAGCTACTGAGCAGCAGAACTCAACATGAAATAAATCTGACTTAACACTCCATGCATGACTCTATCTGCGAGGCCACCACATCTCTCATCTTGACTCAGTTTAAGGCTCTTTTTGCAACTGTAAATAGGCAAGTTTCTATTAGGAGTTGAATTGCCTCATAATTCTCTCATTGATTAAGAGTGTCAAACAAGTATTAAAATGGGGGTTACCTATAAAGAGTACTGTTTGTTTTAATGAAAGCTTGACTCTATAGATCTTAGAAATTCAGTGATATGAGACTTAGGAAACAAGGATACAATATAATTAATTATTGGAGCTTTCTCAAGACTGATGTTGGCAAAATTGAATTCTGTTGTATTATCTAAAACGCTCTGTAAACTAAACCAATTCATTTATTCATCAAACAATTTGAGGATGCCCACTGTGTGTAAAGACATTGTGATAAGTCTTGTGGATAACATATGGCCCTTGTTCTCAAAAGACAAGATTGAAAGTAAAACGTGCCAAAAGAAAAAAATAGGTCATCGGGCCATAAAGTTCGCAGGAAAAAAGTTGTTTTCAGCAGTGGGTACCAGGAAGGGTTCTGATATAGAAGAATATGCATTTATTATAACTCAAACCATTTCCTGGAAGGCAAACCCTTGATTATAATCCAAATTGGCCACTTTTCTGAATTCCTATAGTTTCTACATGTCTGTGCTTCTTAGTTATAACTGATATTCTCCAGGTGTTTCATAGGTTGCTTAAGGGTACCTCAAAGATAAAATCCTTTATAATTTTTATTTGTCAGAATACCTAGCACAGTGTAAGACATTGAACAATAGGTGCTCAGTAAAAATTCCATTGGCTATTTGTTTTTTTGTTTTTGTTTTTTTGAGAATCTGAGCAGGCATATAGTACTTTTGCAAATGTATTGCTAATTTTAATTCTCAGATACAGTTAGGCTTACCTCTATTCTTTTGTATTTGACTTTTTTTCTGATTAGAGTTGAGAGCTTTTTTCAGAGTAGACTAATTTAAAGTGATAGTTTAGATTAAGCAAATAATTTGAAGAAGGAATCCCCGAAACCCACAGATTTGACCACATCCCTAACACTGCATACTTGCCATTGGGAACTTTTCTGCTAGCCCAACAGGATTCTCAGTACCCATTCTCTCTTCCCCAGGGAGAGGAAGTGACTCTGAATCTGACTTGCCACATCGGAAGCTGCCAGATGTGAAGAAAGATGACATGTCTGCCAGACGGACTTCCCATGGTGAGCCGAAATCAGCAGTGCCTTTTAACCAGTACCTCCCCAACAAAAGCAATCAGACAGCTTATGTCCCTGCTCCTCTGAGAAAGAAGAAAGCAGAGCGAGAGGAATATCGGAAGAGCTGGAGCACTGCCACCTCCCCGCTGGGTGGGGAGAGGCCCTTCAGGTAAGGCTTGAACTATGCTACTCCCATCCTGGCTTGAACATAGGTGGTATAGGAGACCTATAGCTTCTGGACACAAATGAGCTCAAATACTTCTTTCAGAACTTGGATGCAAGATTACAAATGGAGGTGGAAGAATAGACCTTTGGAGAGAGATTGTTATAGAATATAAGTATCACAAAGGCACCTAAGACAGTGCCTGGCACATAGTAGGTATTCAACAAATCTGTTTCTAATGAGCAGATTTTTGAAACAGGTGCTATTGACAGAACATCAAGAACACATCTGTCATCCATGTTCTTCTGTGGAGACTGCCTGACTCTACTCCTGTTATCTTAGGTGCAGAAAGACTTACCTTTATGCAAAAAAAAAAAATTTTTATTGAGATGTATACTTATCTGGATACAAACTCAAGTATGTAAGAGGTGCATGGACCATGCTTCAAAAATGTAGAAACTCTGAATAAATACAAGATACACTGGACTACTAATATCTTTAAAGAAACAATCAGTGTTTTCCCTAATCTCTGATTATGTTTTTGTATTTATTCATGCAGTGATAATTTATTGAGCATCTACTACATGCTAGGAGCTGTCTTTTAAACACTGGGCACCCATTAGTAAATAAGATAGAGTCCCTGCCTTCAAGAACCTTACAGTCTAACAAAAGAAACTTACAGTGCAGTCTAATACTTTCAGCAAAACCACCTTGATCATTGCATGGTTATTTCTAATAGTTTACCTTTGTTATCTGTGACTGTCCATTGAACAAGCATTTTATTAAAAGTTTTAATTATTAAAAGAAACATGAATTTTACCTTTCTAGCAGAAAAGGTTTTTGTCTTTCAGTATCAATTTGAAGTAGCCCTTAATCAGTATCAAGATTATGATGCATTATATTAATTAACAAATGGCTACATTTAATTTTCTTCTCATTAGCAGGATTATAGTGCATGCTAAGACTTTTTTTTTTTAAGTAGAAAGTAATATCAGAATGACTAGGAGATAACATGTGGTCTGCTCCCCAGCCAAATCTGTTAGTTTGGTAAACCGTATTGTTCAACTCACTAGCAATCCTGAAACAATAGAGGAAGAGGGAAGTGAAGTGGGGTCTCCTTGTGAAGATGACCCAGTCGGCCAAATGGATCCTGGTGGGAAGCCTTCTGATGGTGGGTTGGAATTACCCACCAGCAGTGGTAAGGAGCAGCCTCCTCCAGAGGGTGCTGTGGTGGCACAAGTGCCCAAGTTCGAAGAAAAAGACGCTGCTGAAATCCAGAAGCGCAAGAGGCTAGAGCAAGCTGGAATCAAGGTCATGCCAGCAGCACAGCGTTTTGCCAGGTCAGCTCAGCAGGCCAAGGGCTGACCTGGCTGGCTTTGTGCATGCCTGGGGTTTGGAATCTGTCTGGAGTGTTGGAGTTTACATCTTGTTTTCCCACTTCCTGCTTCTTTGTTGCATCATTATTCTCTACTTGGAGCAAGTAGAAATAGCTCATAGTCTCTGTCCTGGGGCATGTCGTTGCTTAAGTAGTTGGTTATTTTAAATGGAGGTGAAGAGTGAGCTTCTTGCTGCTTAATTAGACCTTGTCCTTGTCAAGTATCCTGGTCAGTCATCTGTGGGCTGTAGAATTTACCTGGCAATAACATTTTAGTTTTCAATCGTTATGGACTGTTAATTTTTACTCCTAAATGGCTCTTATCTTACTTTATATATCACTGGAAAATAGTTCCTTTGAAATGAGGAATACTTACTTTAGAGAGTGGCTGGCTTACAAAAATCCACTTACTTCCCTGTCCCAAGGGAATAGTAAGAAAGACTGGGTTTATTTGATTCCTTTTCTAAAGCATGTTGATTCAAAAACAAAGAATGGAGTAATTATTTCTCTTAATTGTACCAAAGGCACTAGTATAGATCCTGATGGCTTCATATTACATGTGAGATGGACACAGAAAGCTGTAGGTTTAGAGTTTTATTTAGTGTTTTGAGCTGCTTAATGTTTCTCACGTAGTAACCACAAAGATCATAACAAATAGTGAAACCAAAATTTATTTGACAAATTAAAATCTATAACAATTTGACAATTGAAATTTCTTTGCCACTCATTGCTATTTCATTTAATCCTGAGAAATAGGTGACATACCCGTTTTCAAGAAGAGTGAACTGAGGATCAGTGATGGTAAATGACTTGCCGGTCTCAGAGCTGGTTACTGCTGACCTGCTGGCCAGTTTTAGATGTTCTGACCACAGAACCTCTTCAGCCTTCCACATAGTTAACAGAACATTTTCCATGTCTCTGTACAATTCCATAATCACCTACTGCTGTAGTCTAGGTCTTAACTGAATGTTCCAGCATTGACTTCTTTGGATTTAATACTAGAGTAGCTTTGTATTGATTTTTAAAACCAAAAAATCAAAAAATCAAAAAATCAGAAAAAAATTTTTTTCTGTCTGTGGTATACCCCAGATAAGTATGTCTATCCTAAACATATATATGCTTCCAGAAAACTCCAACATAAAGTCATACTTGTATTAAAAGGATCTCTCCAGGTTTCTAAAATGATGAAGAGTAATGTGGCAGAATCTTAAAAACAAAAACAAATCCAGATATTCTTCAAATTTGGGCTCAAAGACCTTGTCAGACACATGTTTTTGTTTTGTTTTGTTTTGTTTTGTTTTACCAATTTGAGCATCTACTAGTATCAGAATAGTGTTGCAATGAACATGGGAGTGCTATTTTCTCTTCAGATCCTGATTTTGCTTCTTTTGGATAAATACCCAAAAGTGGATTATGTGATCTTATGGTAGTTCTATTTTTTAATTTTTTGAGGAAACTCCATATCATCTTTAGAGTATACAAAAGAGCAAGGGAAGATGAGTGGGGAGCTACATTAAGCTAACTCAGCACACCCAGGAATCTTGGTGATATAGGGGACAGAAGTGTTTGAGCAAGGGCTGGAAATTTTATCAGTGTATTCTGCCACTTCAGTAACTGGCAGATTTCTAATAAAACACTGAAACCTTTTATCACAATTCATATTCTGTATACAAACCTAGAATAGTGGTTAGTTTACAAATGTAATTCTGATTGATGAATATTATATTTATGTGGTAAGTTTTGCTTCTGTCCATGTTTCTTGTTATCTGGCTTAATTTTACATATTTTGTTTAACTTAGCTCTTTCTATTACACGGAAATTTTCAGGTCGGATAATGTCATCACTCCCTAGATCTTCTGACTTAACATTTAAAATTGGGTTCAGGAGAGTATGTTCCCAGAGAGTATCCCCAATAGTACTATGACACAGATATTCCAAACACCAAGAATTCATTTGCTAAACAAATTTTTCAGCTGCTAGCCCTCTCATCAAGGTTTTATACATACCATGCCACAAGCCTGGCATGTTTGTGTCTCTGTCACTTACTTTTTGCAGCCCACAACAGAGTTGAGAGTCATTCTAAGTTTATCCACATTTGGGATCCTGCTTTTAATGTGGCAGAAAGTAGCTTAACTGGAATGAAAAGAATATCATGAAGAAGAAAAAGGTTCTTAGTGTCTAAAAAATAAGAATATAAAATATTTAAACATGCTGATGTCTCTTTAAGCATTTTGACCTCAGTCTCCTGTCTTTGCCATCCAGATGAATTCTAGCCACCACATCTTTGGACCCAATAAGATGTCCATCAAATTTTTCTCTCCCAGTTCTTAGCTAGGAAAGTGTGTGTTTGCAGAGATAGGTAAGAGTGTGGAGGCATGGGTAGGGAAGGAGGCTTGTGGACGAAGAACAAGGCTTTACTTTTTAGACTATTTTTGTTGTTGATGTCATTCTTTCCCAAGTATTCTCAAACACCTCCTTGTATTATTTTTAATGCAATATATAAAAAAGGAGCAAAGCTACATGTTGTTTTATTTTCACATGAATTTAGAAGCCTAGACATCCCAAGCTTCCTGCCAAACAATATATTAGGAGGTATCTTAGCATCAAGGGACAGAAAGTGGACTTCTTAATAAATATGTGGAGTTTAATATTTATTAGAGTTGCCATTGAAGTAAAAAGCATAGAACCTACTTTTTGTTCTATTTTAGTTTGTGATTAAGTTAGCTTAAATATCCCAAATATGATACTCTGCCAAAGAAGCCAAGATTTCTGTTTTTAAGAGGATAAAATAAAAACCAAAATTCACTTCCCCTGAATTAAAATACTGTAGAATACTGAGTTTCTCTGAATTGTTGTTTCCCATTGGAGAAGTAAATTTTTTAAACTGAATTATACGTTTCACATGATTGTACTTCTTTTCTAATTGTTTTCATATGTTTCAGTACTCAGTATTTTCTGCTAGTCTGTGGTTCTTCTCAGCCACATAGTAATTAATTACAGAGTGGGGGGGGGAACCTCTGAGGAACAATAGGCATTTTAGAAATTTTTAGAGGAAGAGCAGATGCAGCTAAGTGCCAGACACGTATTTCTCTACATCCTTCCTTACCAGATGCCTGTGTCACTAGCTGTTGCTGAACAGATCCTTGGGGATCAGGGACCAGGCAGACAGATAACTTGCATGAACTTTTGTGACTCTGGATGTAGCTGCCCTGTTTGGACACTGGGTGAAACAAGGATGTATCTGGTGTTGCCCATGACATTCCCAGGAGGCCTAACAGACTTTTCTGGAGAGCCCAGTTTCTTTCAGTAGAACAAACTGACTGCCAATCTGAGCTGGTTGCTTGTGTGTTGCCAAGTAAAAGGGGGCGAAAGAAAATGCCAGCTCTTCTTTAGTTATCTCATTCACTTTGAAATATATAAGCCTTAGAAACATTGAGACAGGAGTTTTTTTCTTCCCCCTCACCTGCTTTGAGCCAATAATCTCTGCTACAAAGATAGCTTTACTTGTTTTAGACGAGGCTGGACAGGGTTGCCAGGTTGGAGGGCCTGGCATTTCTCGTTTCTCATTGGACTGATTCCTTCTAAGTGAAGTGTTGAGCTGTGCTCACAGAGCAACCCCTTCTTCTCAAAGCAACTCATCTATGAATGACATGGAAAAAATAAAAGTGCCAAACCTCCCCATGAATATCAAGCCAGACAGCCTGGGCCTGCCCCTTAAATTTACTTAATTTACTTAAATTCAGATGTCTGGAACCAGAAACCTCAACATCCTTCTCTGCAAAATGAGCATCAGAATCCCTATCTTGCAGGGTTGTCATGAAAGTTACTATCTCTGGAAGGTACTAACTGCTCAGAGAGATGTAATTATTGAAAAATAAAGTAGATTATATTGAAGCTTCATAATAGACTGCTCCTAGGGTCCTTCAAGGAAAAAAGAAAAGCACCTTATTAAAAAATCATTTAAATATTTTAGTAACTAGACACCTGTGAATACAATCCTGCATATCTGCTTTATACATGTGATGTATTACTTTATGGCTAACAGTGCCAGCCTATAATTTGTGTTATTTTTTTTCTTTCTCTGAGTCTGCATTGAAGCACTGAATTTATAGGATTCAAATAGTTAGCAGAAAATCAGTCATTGTGACCTGTTTTTCAAGTGAGCAGAGAGTGGCTTTAAGTGGCCAATGATATGGAAAGTTTTCTTCATCCTCTCCTTTTTAAAGTCCACATATCTAAATTGAGATCACTTGACGCATAAGGCACCAGATTCTCTCTGCTCAAATTGGCATCACAAATTAGCATGGGCATTTGCATAAATGCACACGTTTTATTTCACAGAATGCTGCCTGAGTTAGGGGAGATTGAAACCCAGGACCCCTGGTCATAAAATAGAAAGAATGCCACTCTTGGAATTAAGGGATTCAAACTAGGGGTCTACTTCCATAGTGAAATTGGAGTTGGAACAGCTGAGATGAGATAATGAATGTGAAAAGGCTTTGTATACTGTAAAGTGCTGTGCAAGCATTGTAAGATATGTGTAGTTAGCATTCTGCTGTCGTTAATCCTGGCAGAACATTGCTCTCTGTAACCAGCAATGCAAATCTCAGCTCCATTCTAAGTACAACTCACAGGATCCTTTTATTTAGTAACCAAAATACTTCTCTTTCTTCTACTTCTATAGTAATGATAATGCCTTATTTTTTGTATGATTCTCTGCTTTCAGTACGGTTCTTGTCCTGGTCTTTTGTTTAATGAATAGCGCAGTGGTTAAGAACAGGACCTCTGGAGCCAGACTGCCTGGGTTTAAATTTTATCTTAAGCACTGGCGCTTTGACCTTGGGCAAAGTTCTTAACCTAAGAAATTTCTCAAGCTGCGTTTCCACTCTGTAAAATGAAGGTGCTAATAACATTAACATTGCAGGGTTAGTATTAGAGTTTAATGAATTAACACAGAAAAAAATTCTAGCACATAGTATACAACAGTAACCATTAGCCACCTTCTTTATCTACATCAGTGTGCTTTTTGAGGAGATTAATTCATTGGTCTATAATTCCCCACTGACCATTCCTGTCCAGCTGATACTTGCTGGACACATTGGCTAAGGAGGCAGAGAGGAGCATAAGCACAGTCTGGAAGCCACCTCCTCAATGGTGGTCAACAGTGAGGAGTTTTCTGGGCATGATTAATGATGATTTGATATTCCAAAAGTCAGACAAGGTCAGGGCCTGCTATGGTGTTAAGGTGGTGACTCTTCTGGAGTAGTGTAGGCAGAACAGTAGACAGTGGACCACCTGGGTGACCGGAGAACAGAGAGTCCTTACTCATTTTACTGTTAGCCAGGCTAATTTCTGAGATTAGTTGTCTTTATTTCTTAGATGAATTGTCCTTTGAGGATAAAGAATTTACTCTGAATCCTCACTCAGAAATTGGATACAAAGTAGGTGAAGTTTCTTTAGAAGTGAAGGTATTTTATTTACTTATCAACTTTATGAACTGAGAAGATAATAAATGATTTTTTAAAAGTTATAATATTTTATATTTACTTAGAATCAAGCCTGTTCTTATGAGGAAGGGAAGAGGAGTCTGTATGAACACCAGATAGGCACAGTCAACTGTGTTCCCACCCCACCCATTACCAACAAAAACAAAAAGCAAAACAAAATGAAAAAGCCCTGATATTTTATCATTAAACTGCATTCCTCTAGGATTCCTCTTGAAGTTTGAGAACTTCAAGAGCTCTTTGAAAATGAAAATAGCCCAAAGTAATTATCTTTAAGCCATTGTGTCGAAATGTCTTACCACAATTTACTTGACATCTAGCATATGACAGAGAAGAAGAGCTGGAAGGTGGAGAGGCAAGAGAGTAGAAGATGGAAGGAGGGTGCAGAGCAGGAACATCTGCTCATCTTGGGTTCACTCCGAGTAGTCATAAATACTTCTAGATATTTCAGGTCATCTCTGCTCTACAGAAAGTTCTTCCTTACATTCTGCAATCTGGTGCACATTCCATATATGCTGTCACATAGCTGCATTTATTAGCCTTCCACCAGATTAGAGTCCTGGTGGCTCAAATCTTTGCCCTGTCAGTCAAAAACCAATTGAGTACCTATCAGGTACATTACTATGTGCGAAAGAAAGAAAAAAGAACAACGAAAAGCTTCCTTTTCTTCCAAATTTAAGGAAAAGAATTTGGATTGTCACTTTCAGAGCCATTTAGGATCCTGCTTTCTGACACTGATGAAGCCCTGTAAATTAAATGAATTTTTAATATTGCTAGTAGCTGGCTAAATTCAAGGTTTTAAAACCCACCCTAACTATGCTGCAACTCTGGACTAAAATAATAAACAGGTGTCATCTGAACTAATGATATTGAGAAGGCCTTTTACTAACAACACAGTTGCCATCTGAAGATGTGGATTTAAAAAAATTTTTTTTTATCTGACAACATGTGGAGTTCCATTTAACTTTGCTCTATCAGTCAAAAGCAATTAAGTGATGAGAAAGAAGCTGTTCGTGATATTATCCTTCGCAAAGAAAACCCTTTCCTGACCCACCAACATAGCAAAGATTCAGAGTCAGAAGATGAAGTTGCATGTCAACTGCCTGATCTTGAAAAAGATGACTTTGCTGCAAGGAGAACAAGGATGAACCAGACCAAGCCAATGGTGCCACTGAGTCAACTCCTCTATGGGCCTTACCGAAAAAAAGAGGCAGAGAAATCAGATAGCAGCAAACAACTCTCAAAGAAAATCTCAGAAAAGAAAAGTCTAGAATATAAAAGGTGTGCACTCTGTGTGTTTGTGTGTGTGTGCTCAAAAGAGAGAGAGGACATAATTAAGTGAAGGTGATTTGTGTCATATCCCCCTTTATTCCTCTCTTTCCTGCCCCAATACACATAATTGGGAATTATGGTTTATTTTGAAGTGGAACTCCATATAACCAATCTCTTTGAATACTTTGGCAGAGAGTAGAAAGGCCATGTTCAAAATAGGGCTGAATTTCCCAAATAAACTTCGATATGCTATATCTGGGCATGTCACTACAAATGGATGCTGGTGTAATAGATTGGCATTATTGGCACAAATATATGCCATTGCCTATCAGGGAATAGCCATCTCTCAAGGCTGCTCCAGTCCATTCATAAGAGGCAGAAAACATAGATATTCCTTAGCTATAAGTTCCTCTCTTACCCACTGCTTGCAGATATTGGAAGGGAATCAAATGAGGCTTGCTCTTTCTTCCCCTCACACCATCAAGATCACCTAGGCATTAGATAATGGATATTTTTCATTAAAAAGACTTCTCAAACATATAATATACTTCTATTCGTTCTATCATGGAAATTGTTTTTAAATGTTTCCTTCTCCTATCTTTTCTCCCACCCTCTTAATTTGGGAAAGGGAAATTGTAGTAAAATGAGATTTGGCCAGTGACTTTTATCCTAAGAGGGATATGATTTCATTTAAGATGTCAGCTTGCTAAATTTCATCATGCAAAGTTGATCATTTTTGAATTTTTTCTTATATCGAAATCAGAGTTTGCATCTTCATTATTTAATTGTCATCTTTTTTCCTATCATTTAAGAGGTTTGTAACTATTAAACTAAGAATATAAATATCTCAGCTGTGTTTTACACAATGAAAATGGTTCTTTGGGCAGTCATTGAGTTCAGTGGAATAGTTTGTGTTTTTATTGTTTTGTGTTGTTTTATGAATTACCAGACATAAAACACATGAAATATTACTGATGTAGAACAGGGATTAGAGCACAAAAGTCCTGGCATGAGTGTTTTTGTGAGACACATTATAGCTTTAGGAGGCCCAGCCTAGGTGGTGCTTGTTGGCATGCCTTGTAACAAACCATTCTAAGAGGCCCTTGTGGGAGAAATCAGTTGTAAGTGAAACAAAGACTTCTGGATAACTGACTAGCATCAAGGCATATTGATGGAGATCAGCAACATGAATTAGGAAAAGGAGTAGCTTTTGTATCTCCTTTTTTTTCATTTTTCCTGCATGCAATTTTAATTCCTGATATTTCCAGTTTCATTTGTCATTGTCACCTGAATCTGTTAGGAGCCACAGTTCTGGGTCTGGGACAGCCCATGATCTCTCTCTAGAGAACATCAGAAAACTGATGGGGAAAAAAAAGGCAGCTTCCTGGTGTCCCATTGCTATGCCCTTCCTTGATCCTTTTCCCCAAACTGAAAGAAAATTCTGTAGCTTTTTTATTTGCATAGGCTCTGCAAATACACAAAGTCATCTATCTAGGTAACAAAAGAATACCTCTTGGTTTTCTGGCTTGGATGATGTATTTTGGAGGAAAAAAAAACAGCCCTATTTATATATATTTTTGAGACTTTGTATCTCAAGGAGAATATTGAATTGGAAATTGACATTTAATATGATAAAATGTTTATACATATAGATGCCACAGCTTTGGTTTAAATTATAACACTGTCAACATTAGCTATCTAACATTCACTTCTTAGTAGAACAATTGAAAATATCAGTATTAACATCAATAAAGGTAAATAGTTATTAATACAAGAAACAAATGGGTATTAACTCTGTGGATCCAGGAAAAGAGGATATACTCTGTTCTTCAAGTTTACACTAGTCAGTTCTACCTAATGCTATCAGGAAGTAGAGACTGAATTTGAACATCGAAACTTTCTGTTCAGAATTGACTTAAATGTACTTTCTGGCAGTTGTGAGTTTATGGTTGAGATGTTTTAGTATGTGAACAACATTCCAGCTATCTCCAAACTAATCCTAGAATTTGGATCAGGCAGAACTTGCTACTAACGTTTTACTGGTGCAGTAAAAGACCTTCCAAGAGGGCTCAGGGATTTAATCAGAAAACTTGAATTCATTATAGTAACTTGAATAGTGTGGGAATTGGGCATCATTACCATTAAACCAAAATCTCATTACCATTCTTAACAGCTTTCAGGAAGCCCTGGCTTCTCTTCCTAAATTAGAGACTGTCATCTGGTGGAAAAAAACTTCTTCTCATTACACTGTCAAAAGTGTAACATAGACAAAAGTAATCAGGGCTCTAATTGACGGCATATTTTTCAAGAAAGGGAAAGGTGCTTTCATCATTGTATTCTGTCCTCAGCCTCTGAATTACCATGCTTGACATTCTGTTTGTCTGCTCCCCTTCCCTGAACCTGATTTTTCCCATGATGTGGGGGTCTCAATCAAACTGACAGAAACCAGGGCCAAACAGAAGATGTGAAGTCAATGGTGACCTGTATTATAAGGGCTCAGGAGAGAGCACTTGAGGAAGAGGGACTCAGAAAGGAGCCAGATATTTACAAAGATGACCTGGCGCAGCGGAGAATTCAGGGCAGCCTAGCCCCTCACCGTGAGGTTCCAAGTTTTGTCACCGTCTGCAACATAACAGAAGCTGACTTGGAGATGTGGGAGAGACTAAAGGTTTCAGGAAAGACGAGGTGCGTCTTGTTTTCCATTGGTTTTTCCCTGGTAATGGTGTTACGTACCTAAAGGAATCAAAAGCTTATTCTTCTATCATTTTTTATTTTCATGGCCAGAAAAAATGCCCCTCAAAACACAGACTATATTCTTCATGAGTGGAAACTTATTAATACTAAAAGTTACAAGCCACATGGGTGGAAAACTTCTTTAACTCAACCAATTTATTGTGAATGATTATTTTGATAGGCATGTTTACTGTAAGGAATTTAAACTTGATTTTTAAATATTTTAATTATTTTATTGTACCTAAGATTTTCATCATTTGTGATGTTGGAAGTCATGTCTTGAAAGCTATGGAAATTTAAAGCACCTAGGCAAGACAATAATCATTTTCATTCGATTGATTAATGGGAAAGCAGTTCTGCTCTAGCCATAGAAGTATTTTTGTATATCTAGTATTTAAGAAAATGCCTCTTGTTGATTTCTACTTGCCTTAGAAACCTTTGGAACTTATTTCTGGTTCTGACTAGGGATGGAGATGTTGAGCACATCTGTGCCCCTGAGCCTTCACCAGAAATTAAAGCAGAAATTGCCATCCGTGATGACTTTGCCAGCCGCAAAGTGAGGGCCTCTAAGAAAGCTTCTGGCCCCAGGCAAAAGTTTGTGCACTTTGGACCAGTGACAGAGATAGATCAGCAGAAGTGGAAGCAGCTCAGCATTGGCAAAGTTGGGCCTAGGGAGGATGTAGAAGAAGTCATCAGCCATAGCAGCAAGATTCAAACTTACTCTGTGTCTTCTGCCTCAGCGGCCACATCCAGCTTAGAGGAGGACCAAATACTTAATCCACAAAATGACTGCAGGTATTTTTCACCAAACATGTGCAAGAAGATCTGCATGGGAGTCACTGCTGCTTTTAAAGAGTTTGCTGAAGCACATTAAAGAAACCTCCAGAGCTGACATGGTTTCAACAGGCTCTTTTGCTGGTTAGCAGAAAAGTATGTTAACATGTCCCCCTTAGGGGAAGCATGTGTATGAAGTTAAGTGGCAAACATCTATTTTGATTCTGTTGTCACTAGAAATATTACCTGGGAGTGCCAGCAATCTTGGCAAGTGATCCTTTTCCTTCAGCTGCATTAAGCTCTATTTTATTATTTGGAAATACTGAATGAACTAGGTAGAATGTTTTAATGATATCCCTAGTGTTTCTTCCAAAGATATTTGATAAAAATCAGATTTACCTATAGCTTCTCTCTTTCCTCTCCCACAAAGGGAGGAAAAGATCGTTATTAATATCATAAGATAAAATTTGGACACCTAAGTAGACACACAAAAAGTTACGTTCTCCTCCCTCTTAATCTTGAGTGAAATCTTGAGTGAAAAAAAGACTTCTTTCTTGGGGGTTCCAATGAGTCAAGAGTTTCCTTGGATGAATTACCATCCAAATTGGTGAGGGATGACCTGAGAAAAAGCCTTGTAGGCCTGTCACCAATTCTTATCTTCTCTGGAGGCCTTGTAGCTTTAAATTCTCAAGCTCTCTTCTGGGGATTCAGTTCTGTGGGCCAGTCTCTCTCCCATCAAGTAGGTAGAAGATATTGGTAAGACCGGATTCTTCTGTGAACCTCTATTCCACCTGCATGGCAGGAACAAAGTGGAGCTCTCCATGACAGGAGGACACGCTCATGACTTTCTCCTTCATACTTTGTCCTTGAAACCCAAACAAAATTGTAGATGGTCCCTGACATACAGAGGGGTTTCTTTGGTTATATACTGTGGTTAGCACTACAGAGAAGAGCAGACTATAGGTAGAAATAACCCTAGTATACCAGAAATACACAGTTGGGCTTTCAGAGGCTGATGGGGACCTAGGATGGAAGAGATGGGAGTAATTAATGAGAAATGCATCCTTGAGTCCTTGACAACTGAGGGAGCCATCACTCAGTCCCATGATGATGGTCGTGCCAGCTTTCTTTGACTTTTCTCAGGCCCTTGCTAGGGTTAACATTCCATTATCTCAGTCCGAATATGTCATCCCTACTAACTGGCTTCTGGAATGAGCAACTGATCTCTCTAAATCTTTAAGCTTCTACCACTTTCGTTGTCTCCTTTCATAACTCTTTTTCCTCTTCTTTCTTGACACCAATGCTACTTGATTATCAACAGAATAGTGAATTCTGGCATAGATGACGATTGCCAAAGTGTCTCACAGCTGACTCCCGTGCTAGAGTCCCAGGAGGAACATGTCTGCAGTTCAGGCGCATGCTCAAAGAGGACAGAGGAAGGTGAGGAGCAACGTTTCCTCCCTCTCCAACAGGTGAAGGATGGCAGGTGAGGTAAAGGCCTCTGGTGTGAATTCTTTCCTAGTAGTAAAGCCGTCTTGTCTGGCTTTAGTCACTTCTAAACAGCTGCCACAGGATGGCAAAGAAGATAAAGAAGTAGTCACTCAAATTGATTCTGAGAGGCCACCAAAGGCTGAAAGATCCAAGGAGAGCGGCCAGCCACTGTGAGCACCTTGCCTGGATGTTCCAGGATGTTCTACCTCTGCTATGTGTGGCTGTTGTCTTCCCAAAAAGCGGCTTAGGACCACAATATGCACTTTGGTGGCTGATGTGATGTGGAGTTAAGTCACTTAAACGAATGCGCCCATCCCAGTGTTAAAGTTCTGCTTTCAGTGCCTCCTCTGGGGAGAGCTTTTAGCCTTTGCATGTGGTTGGGTACTGGCCAAATTTCATTCCCAGAAATTATGAAAACTGGAAAGGGAAATCCCTTCCCATGTGAGTACCAGTTGCATGATGGAGGTCTATGGTATTAATACTCAGTTGCTGTGTGTGCTGCTGCCTCTATGGACATTGGCTCCTTCTGTCTTGAGTTAACGCCAAGTGAGTGGTACTACTGAAAATACCTTTAGCAATAAGTGCACTTTGACTGGCTGGACTAAATGTTGTCCTAGTTCATGTCCTCTGGCCTCTAAATGGGAGGCTTTGGGGAAAGAAGAGAGCTTGGAGAAGATGACAGCTGCTGCCTGGAGAAGCAGTGGACTGAAAAGCCAAAGGAAGTTGTATGATTCACAAAAAGATGACATGATAGCCAGGAGAACTGGGATGTCTCTTGCACACGTTGGATCCAAACGAAACCAGTTTCTTCCAGTCCCATTTGCAAAGCAACAAGATGTGGAGGAATCTTCCAAGGGTCTACCAATGAAAGATAAGAGGTTAGAAGATTATCCTATGCCGTTATGACTTTGTTTCTCCAGTCTAAATCCTGACACATGTTTTGAATATGTTATTAATGCATTATGGTACATCAGTGCCACTTACCTGCTATTGCTTACAAAAATGGAATGATAAAAATTGGCCCAGTCTGCCAAGAATTTATTTTCTCTTTTTGCATATAAACAGGTGTGGAAAGAGTAGGTCAGTTGATAAATTTTCCTGTTAAACGTTCTCTCTGACTCTCATCTTGAGGGCAGCCTAAATGGGAAACTCTTTTTTTCTTCTATCTCACATGAAAGCCTTTGAACAAAGGGGTTTAACTTCTTTTTGACTTATTTGACCTCACTTTGATTCTAGGAGGGACATCCAGTCCAAAGAACGTGTATACCATTTATAAAATGTGTAATTTAATTTAATTTCAACATTAGTAAATTGTGTTTCCTAGAGGTAGAATTTCTGTTCTGTACGGTGACTTGATTTAAAGTAAAGAATTAGGGATATTATAAATCTTGGCTTTCATGATGTGGTTTAAGGTCCTATATGTTGACGCCTCTGTTATTATTTGATGAGTTATATATTTTTGTTAAAAGTGTGGTCTGCATGATCAGTGTAGGGCAGAGGAGTGGGGAGTGCTTTTGCATAATTGTAAGATCCACTATAAAACAGTAAGTGATGGACCTTAATGGTAGTGGGCAGAGGGCAGAGTGGGGAGCAAGGAGAACCTTAAGTAATTCTCAGATTTTAAAATTAATATCCTAGTCATCTTTATCATCTGGATTTAATCTGCTTTACGTTCTTCTGAATCATAATAATAATACTGTAGTAGAGCCTTTCTATAACACCAGTTTCAGGAAGTAGGAGTAATATTCATACCCTGCTTTATAGCCATAGAGTGCTCTGTAGCCCTTTCAAAGTGTGTCTGCTGCCGCCAGCTCGCCTTCTCTTGGGAATTCACAAGCCGATTGGATTGCTAACTCTGTTTCACAAATGGGAAGCCTGGTGTAGAAAAAACTAAAGTGAATGGGTCACACCTGGATATTGAATGGTTGGGATTTGTTAAGGCTGGCTAGTGACGGAAGGAAGGACTAACTGGTTTGGATGGTCTACCAGAATCACTCAGCCCAGATGCCCTGCTGTGGCTTAGCCCTGGATCAGTGGGCTAGGGCTACTGTAAAGCAAGTTAGAACAAAAGGAAAGAAGGAAATGAGGCCTACAGCTGCCTACTAAATACATTCTAGGTGCTTTTCTACTTACTTACTCCTCATACAACCTTTGAGAGTAAAAATTTTTGCCTGCATTTTGCAATTAGGAACCTGAGGTCTACATCCGCACAGCTCATGATTATAGATCCAAGATTCAAATCCAGCTCTGTCTGAATAGAAAGCCACTGTCCCACTCCAACTTGTTGTTGCTAAAGGAAACTGTGGAAGTTTGATGAATTCCCTGTCACTTCTATCTGTCCCTCTATTTATGATCCAGAGAGTCCTCTTATTATTCATGTGAGAATGAATAGCTATTTTGAGCATAAAGAATTATAGTCAGATTCACTGTATGACACAGTTGTTAAATAGAGCAAGCACACACCTTTGGAATTGTCCTTTCAAAAAGTATTCATTGAGTAATTACTATGTATAAAACATGTGCTAGGTGTTAGGAGAGAATCTTAAGTGAGCAGTAAACCCACTTTTCCCCTCACTTCAAATGAAGCTAGTTCACAGTATAGAAATATATAACCAGCTAGTTATTGATCCTGAAGTGCTTTATTAGTACTGGGAGTTCCATAAATGCAGTCAATAGGTACAGAGGATATTTCCTTTATCTTTATAAGTACCCCTACCCCCCACAATTAAAGTTTAATTGCCCTTTATTTATTTATTTTTAGGATACCTATACTAACTGTGATTTGTCTGGCCAATTTTGTACCTCATAGCCTATTGACTTACCTACTTTGCATTTTTTTCTAAATCTCTTTATTAGTTTTAAACTTACCTTAACTTTTTGATTTCTCATAGGACAACTGGGAAACCTATTTGAAGCCCAAGCTCTAATTATCTTCTTAACAGCAAAGACAGTTCTGCTTAAATCGATGTGCCCCTAAAGCTAATAAATTAGTCTGCAAGGAAATTTCTTAAATCTTTAAGTGTATAAAAGGGATAAATGAAGTTTATCTTCAGAAACTGTGCTTTTTTTTTTTTTTTTAATTTTCAGACCATCAATAAAATCTTACTGAGGGCCTAATCTGGTTACTATTCAGTGAACCTCAGAAAAATTCCTGCCCTGATGGATCTTACGCTTTAGTGTAAATCTACATTTGTTGGCAGTGATGTGCACAAAATGCTGTTTGTTGTATTTTGTGTAGAAGTATTGTAAATTTAAATATATCCTACATGCAACAGCATAGCTGAACCTCAAACAAAATGTGTTAAAGCCAAACTCAAAAGAGTACACATTATATGAGTCAGTTTATAGAGTACAAAACACTCAGCGTTAATCTATGGGTGTGTTTGGTTTGTGAAAATTCATTGAGGTGTATGTGTATGCTACATATACTTTGTGTATGTCACTCCTCAATCAAACATTAACAAAAATATTTAAATAGAGACAAAAACACCAACTATTAGTTTGTTATTTCTAGAGTAATCATTCATTAGGAATAACTTCTCAGCTCCCCTTTGTAGATAATTTAGAGAACACTATATTTTAATTATCTGGGAAGCATTTATCAAATCTTCAGCATGAATGCCGCTTATGCATTCTCTCAATATGCAGGAATCCACTGGCCATCGGCTTCAATGTAGTGGTGTTTTTGGAAAATTGAGTGTGTTAAGTTAAACTTTAGCACCTTCTGAAACCATCTCCTAGAGAAACAAAAAAAGTCTTACTGCCAGAAAAGAAATATCCACAAACCCTTTCCTTGTCGTCGTTGTTTTGTTCGTCTGTTTATTTGTTTTTGCCATTTCAGTAGAGATTTTGGGTCTTGCACTGGTGTGGTTGCCTTCACTGTGAATAAAAATAATTATTAATGAATGCAAAGTTTCAGAATAACAAAAGCATAAGAGAAAAAGGTATGGGGTATGTACACTCATGCATTCTGAGGTGTTTTTTCTAAGATTATATAGGAAAAACCCTTTCGAAATTACTCTTTTCCCTATAGTAAACTTATGAAACTAAACATGGGATCAGATAACTTCTGCTAAAAACCCTCAAATTTAATTTATTGGAAACTGAAAGCAGAACTTTTTTTTCTTTTCAGAGTATAGAAATGAACAGCATTTCAGAACACAGGAAAGAACCTTTTCTTAAAATTCCCCTTTGCTGAGGAGACAGTCATTTGTGGGAGTTGCTTTTTAAAGATGTGATTAAACTAATGCCCTTATAATATTCTCGTTTCTTTTTTTTCTGACTTGACCTTTTTCTTTGCTCTATCAAACCCATTAAAACTGTGCCTATATCGTAGAGGGTACAACTTTGTAGGTCAAAATAATCAGAAGAATATAACCTGTAAAAAACCTGTTTTTCAAGTGAAAGAATATCCGAGTCTGGTTTAAATTAAGGCTGCCAGTTTTCTAGGAATTGTGGGTTTTGTCAAATGCATGAGGAAGGCACTGATTGGGATTCTGGTTGGAGTTCTGGTTTGCTTTCAGAAAGCTGCAGAAATGCTCTTTGATGTCATTGTGCAAATGCATTAACACATCAGGGAAAGGGTCAGTAAGTGCGTGCTTCCATGTTGAGTGTCCATGACAGCCCATTACAGCTGAGTGTAAAGGCATGAATGGGTTAGCTGTTTGTGAACAACCATAATACAGGTTTGGGTGTTTATAAGCTGCTTTCTCTAAACATTGTGGGTTGCACTAAAGTCTTTTCCTGTTTATGTTAAACAGATTCTTTTTTTGTGGGTAGTGTGGGGATTATTTTTATGTCTCCTCTGTATTTTAATACAAATTTGCATTCTTTGGGACTGTCAAGACTTTTATTTCACTTTGAGCATTTAACGAATATTGCTAATTTATAATGACACTTCTCTTCCAGTATGATCAGCAAAACAGGTTTGGTACGCATACATTTCACTGGCAGTTTTTCTTTTCAGCTTGGTTACAGCATTAACCTTCCATCTTGCCAATCCTCTAATTTTGTATTTGGTCTTATAGATACGGTCCAAGAACTCCTGTGTCTGATGACGCAGAGTAAGTTGTCTTGTATTCATAGGAATATATTAATTACTACAGCCTAAACTGCATGCCTTCAGTACTTACCACTAATGGAAATGCGATGGATGCAACAGTGAACTGAATAGCTAACTGACTTGTGCAGCCTCAGAAAAGCTCTTGAAGTTGGACTGCAGAACATATGTTCTGTGTAGTAGAGATGAATGAAAAAGCAACTAAAGCATGATTCTAATATGCAGCTTCTGCTTAAAACTTAACATTTGCTTTTCATAGATGGGGCATGTGTAAGTTGTTCTCATTACCATTTGAATGTTGATACCCCTTCTGAACCACAGAATTATTAAAAAGATATTCTGCTTTTTGCATTTAATCCTTGATATGTTAGGGCTTGGAGTTAACAAAGGAGCAGTCATTCTCATTGTCACATTTTTTAAGCTAAGAAAATAAATCCTAAACCACTAATTATAGATCCAGAAGCCCAAGTTTCTCCTAGGTTGGAGCAACATAAACTATGGGATGCTTGAGACCAAAATGTTGGGTTTTGGTCAAGTTCTGTGGCATAGCAAGGGGTCAAGATGTAAAGACTTGGGCTTCTCCTCTCTGCTACTTGGTTTCTACTCTTTTCAGAGAGTCATTCTTCATCCCCCATTTCATGTCCAAATTTGAGAAGAATCCACACCCTTCCATTTGTGACCACATTAATAACTCCATTTCAAAAATAAATTTTCCATACACAGCATTATGAAACAAATATCCAATGCAAAACTTTTCTTAGCTGAACACTAGCTTCCTTAGATTTGAGTAATTTGAGTTTTAAGAAACATGATTAATATCCAATTACAATATCAGTTGCCTGCTTAGCCTGATGTCTCTTCTCTGTGAGAGGCATTTTGTGGCCTCATGGAAGTCCTGGGCCATCAGAAGAGTGAGCACCAGCATTCTTTCTCATCTTCTTGTTCTGAGCCATAGTTCCAAGTCATATAATGAGGATTCTAAAGAGGACATAAATATTGTCTCCACCAGTGATAATGAGAGCAAAAACTTCAGTTTTCAAATTGTGCTTTTTCCATGTCTACATTCAAGATGTCAGCTTAGTTGGTCTTAGCTCTAAGCAGTCTGACTCTAGCACCAAGGATATCAGTTTCCAATATACAATCTCTGATTGTTTTGTAGCCTGACATACAGAACATTCATTTCTAAAACCAAAACCAACTTGTGCATGAGCTTAACTAATGGCATGGAGTTAAGTAGTCTATAAAATTAAGCCCTGCTTCTTATTGCTTTTAAAATCTGTAGTGGCAATATTTAGCATTCATTGAAAAGGGGATTACATAAGATTGGTAGGCAAAACACTACTTTGATTTCATTAGCAAAAATATTTTGATAGAATAGATTTATTCTTCATCAGTGTGAAGCCTCCAGATAATTTGCCTAAGATGGATCTCTGGGAAACCCTAAAAGTTGAAAGAAAAGACCTTCATTAAAGAGCTTTCAGACTTTGCCTGTACCTGGATATGAAAGCTTACCCACAAGAGAAGTTAACAACTTTTTTTAAGGGGTGGAGGTTGGATACTCCCATCTCACCTCTAAATTTACAGAAAGCAGCCTTATGGAATAAGAAGGGTTAAGGAGCTTCTTTTCAGGCATCTTCTCTAGGAATATCAAAAGCCCAAATTTCCTTCTTGGAGTAGATACAATTTGCAGGAAACCACGTGGGGAAAAAAATGAGAAGTTTATATTGGAAGTTTATTTTTTAAATAGAAATTCATAATATATTTGGTTTATTCTCTTACCATCTCCCTTTTTAAAATTTTTAAGGGCAAATATTGGCACAGGCCCTATTTATTTATAATTGATACATTCTTAAAATACAGCCCAATCAAAAAAAGATGTGCCCTTTAAGGAAAATGCAGGTCAGGGGCAGACCTACCACACAGGCAAACAGGGATTTCCGCCTCCTGGCAAGCCAAGAATGTTTCCGTAGATTTAGTTTCACCCTCTTGCCCTTTTCTTTATTTCAACACTCCTTCTCTCCCAACACCCTCTCCACCAACAGAGCCTGTACACTGTGAGAGCCATAGGCCATTTTATTCTTAATTCCCTTGCCTTAGACTTGGCCCAGAAATGATTTCCAGATTCCCCTTGAGGTAAATTAATACTAGCCCTCAAACGTGCCAACCCATCACCAAGAGAGAGAGACTCTTGGGCTCTGCAGCCAGTGTCCCTTGTCTCAGTAGCCCAAGGGCAGGGCTTATTGTGCTGAAAAGCACAGGTTCAGTGGAAATCAAATTAACATTTTGGAATCTGGACTTCTCTAGGATCCCCTACCTCATCCTTAGATACACACTCCATTTTGGAGGTTGAGTCCAACCTCTGAATTAGAGAGCATTTTCTCATTGGGTGACTCAGCCCATTTTCTGTCTAGTATTATCAATTTTCAAGTTGCTTAGTTCCTTTTTGTGAAATGGTGTAAAGATATTGCTCATAATTTTATCTCTTTTTTGGTCAATTTTCTTATATTTCTTTAAAAAAATACAACTCTGGGAAAAAATAGTACTTTCTGATATGAGAGAGAGAGCAAATAAGAGTTTCTCTTTTTATTTCACTAACCAGCTTTTGGCTACATCTGGGCTGAGGTAATTAGAACTTCATGGTGGGAAAGAAATAGGAACCTAGGACAGAAGAAGGCGGCTCTGAGGGCCTTGCTCCTGCCCTTTCCATGCCAGTGGAGTGAGATAACCTATTACTAATCCTGGAGAAGCCTGCCATTTTCTTCCTGGGTTCCAGAAGAAGACTTGACTATATGGCCAGCCGTTGCAGCCTACACCAATATTTTGCTCTTTAGAAACTATAGATGACAAAGTAGAAAGAAAGGACTTTCCCTCCAACAATTGGCTAACTACTGAGTAATTTGTGAGAGAGTCCCAACTCAGAGAGGTTTATATCTTCTAAGATCTTCACAAAGACTGTGAATTGCCTTAAAAGATGAATTGTCTGAATTGAATAAATTTAAAGGTAAGATTTTTTTTTTTTAACTCTGAGGACTGGGATGAATTTCATTTTCTTTCTGGAAAGCCTGCTTAAGGGAATTTTGATCCATGAAGTTTAAAAAACATGGGTTAGACTTTTCCACCTAACTCTGTGAATTCCTAAATCTTTCCTAAACAACATTAATAAATAGTATAAAATAAGTGAAAAATGACAGCCCCTCCAGCCTCTTGGGGACGACAGTTTTGCTTTCAGGAAGGCACAGCCACCACAATTAACATCTACTCAGTATGTGAAGGCAGCTTCACACAGTGGTTTGTCATATTTGAGCTAACAGGAGAAGCCTCAAATAAAAGTCTTTCTGTGCAGTCAGATTATCGATATTCTTGGGAAAGAGATTACAAGTACAATCTTCAGTTTCAGCTCTCTTGGGTAGACTTAAATTGTCCAACATCTAGAGAGAGGTGAGAGGCACCCTTGCAAATTCATTTGAGTGGTCTGAAATGAAGGCGGGCAGCTAGCCACTGCCTTGGGGGTCATTTTCCTTCCAGAGAGCTGCCTGCTAAATAACCCACTAGCATCCAGTGATGCTGCTGTTGTTCATTGCCTGGCAATGGCAATAACTATTATGGACATCATCAATGATGTCTGGAGTTAGTTGGTGTCTAAATGCATGGCTTTTCTTTTTGTGTTAAACTGGCTTCAAAAATGGACTATCACAGTCTTCTCTTCTTAGAGGTGAACTTTAAAGGGCCCTCCATTTCTTCATTTTGGAACTATATAACTCACTTTGTCTCAGAGTTCATTGTTTCTTTGAGAGGAAAAAAAAAGGAGAATTTTGCTTTAGTTTTCATTTCTATGTTCATCTTTATGATTCAGCTTTTGCTATAACAAAGGTCTAAGTAAGCATCATAGAAAAGGCCCTATGGTCTTGCCCACTATTTAAGAAGCTTCTATAGAATATATCAATTAATGTACAGCTTGAGGGCTTTTAAAAAATGTTTTCCCTATATTTTTTCTTTTAAAATAATAAATTTAGAGCTAACCTGACAAAAATAAAATAAAATGATTGTGAGAGTATTAGGATACAAAATATATACTGATTTATATATTCCTTAATCTTACTATAAACTACCTTATTTTCTTGATTCCAAGATACCAACAAATGCACTATTGATTTATAGATAGTTTCACAGGAAATAGAAAGAACCACATCAAACATATATCACTAATGCATAGTTGTTACATGTTTCCAAAATTCAGAAAATAGTACAATGTGGCTTTAAGGCCATATGATTTTTTTTTTGAAAATGAAGAAATTGCCTCAATGTAGAAAGCATTTAAGCCAGGTCTTTTACACAAAAGGGCATTTACTTTAATAGTGTTTCATTTTATGGAACGCCGCCCTCCTCCACAAATTCTCCCCACGTTATATCTTTTAGTTCTCTTTTTTTCTAATGCATTTCCAAATGATAAGAGCCCAGAGCTTCGTATTCCTTTTCCTAGATCTTTTTAAAGCATATTTTGTCACCTACATAAAAAATTATATTGACCTGATGCAGCCACCACTGAAGACAAAGATGGTCACATTTGTGCTTTTGCTGTAAAAGAAGAGGTGGGGATGCTGGCATGCTCGCTACTGGCTGAAGGAACAGACTGCGATCATGCAGCTGTCTTAAATTATTGAGGGAAAAGGGACAGTTTTCCAAACGCAGTGGCGCCCCTACGTGGCAGAACGTCCCAGAACGCGCGGATTCGTCACGGGTTCTGATCCCGGTCCATTTTTCTCTGCTCTGTCTGCACTCAGGAGCACGAGTATGTTTGACATGCGGTGTGAGGAGGAGTCCACAGTGCAGCCGCACAGCAGGGCTCGCCAGGAGCAGCTGCAGCTGATAAATAACCAGCTGCGGGAAGAGGACGACAAATGGCAAGATGTGAGTGCCCACCAAGGTCACAGGCAACAGTGGGGAGGCTACCTAGCATGAAGGGTTAGAGGCCTTTTGGAGCAGAAAATCAGGTGGGGTGGATGGATTGGACTTGAAAGCCATGCAGGGGAAGGGAGCCCTTGGAGGACTTCAACCAGTGACACAATAAATGTGGGAATTAAAGGCAGGTTAATAGAAACATGGAGAGTGAGGTGTGAGTGACACAGACAAGTACCCTTGCTAGAAGCTTGGCCACAAAAGAGAGGGGAACTGAAGGGAAGCCACTGCCATGGGAAGTAAAAATGCACTGTGTCTTTCAAGATTATGTGTTTGAAATTGATGATGATGATGACAATAATTGCTGGCACTGAAAGCATACCAGTAACAGGCACTGTTCTAAGTGCCTTGCTTGTAATCCTCTTAGTAACTCAGTGAGCTAGCAACTGTTATCATCCTCAGTTCCACAGATGAGTCCCAGACCAGATAAGTAACTCGCCCAAAGTCAGTGAAAGAGCCAGGATTAGAACCAGGGAAGGAAGGCTTCAGAGCCTGATGAGAGAGCCTTGAGGTTTCCTTTGTACTGAGAGCAAGGAACCTAGTCAGGGGAGGAGCTTGGTAGTAGGTAGGAGAAGTAGGAAAGTGGATTAATTATTTCATTTAATCCTCAAAGAGCACTCTGAAATGGCTATTGCAAACTTTACCATTAGCCAAAAAAGTTAACTTCTGATGGGGGTAGGGGGAGGTAGATGGGATTCAAATATGTGGTGATAGAAAGAAATCTAACTCTGGGAGGTGAACACAGTGTAAATATATATATGCCATATATATATATATATATATATATATATATATATATATATATATATATGCCTTACCGTTAAGGTGGATAGCTGAAACTTATTGGTTTTTGTTCATTAATGTCACCATTAAAATAATTAATTAATTAATTAATTTAAAAAATTTTAAAACTATAAAAGTTCAATTAAATGTTAAAAAAGCTAACTTCATAGTCAACGAAATGTAGTAATATTTATGTCTATAATATATTGAGCATTTACTATGTGTCTGACAACTTATATATATTCTCATTTAACCCCCACAACAGGTTTATAAGAGTAGGAGTTATTATCATCCCTATTTTAGAGATAAGGAAACTGAGGTACAGAGGCCTGAGATTCCAAAGCATAGAAGAGAGAGAGCTAGGATTATTTCCCACAGCTGAAATTTCACCCACCTGACTCCAGGATTCTAACTTCATTATGCTGCAACTGACTGTAGGATTTAATATGTTTAAATAAATGTGCTGCCCTGTTGTGGATAGTGCAGATATAGCTGAAGGCTTCCCGCCTTTGAGGCATCATTTCTTTTCCAAACAGACTTACATTGAATTGTGTGGGAATGCCCTAGCATAGTGCCTGGCCCACAGTCAGTGCTCACGAAACTCTGAAGAGTAAAATTGTGTGTCTGAAAAAGTATGTTCTATCTACACCGAATCTACCCCCCACAGGACCTGGCTCGTTGGAAGAGCCGTAGAAGAAGTGCTTCGCAGGACTTAATCAAGAAAGAGGAAGAAAGGAAAAAAATGGAGAAGTTACTGGCTGGAGAGGATGGGACAAGTGAACGAAGGAAAAGCATCAAAACCTACAGAGAAATTGTTCAAGAAAAGTGGGTTCATCCTGTTGTTGTTTAATGTACAATATTATCTAGATGTACTTTTTCTAAAACTTGCTTATCACAAAAACTCTGAAGTCAATATTATACCCTCTTTGTGCTGTCCCTTCAGCTCTACCTTGATTTTTACCGAGGTCTTTGCAATTCTTGTGACTGCTGATGATTTTGTTATTATTTGTCTCTCCCATGCACATCCTTTAGGGAGCGAAGAGAGAGGGAGTTGCATGAGGCATATAAGAATGCACGGTCCCAGGAGGAGGCAGAGGGTATTCTTCAGCAGTACATAGAGAGATTCACCATCAGCGAGGCTGTTCTTGAACGTTTGGAAATGCCAAAAATCCTGGAAAGAAGCCATTCAACAGAGCCAAACACATCCTCCTTCCTGAATGACCCCAACCCCATGAAATACTTACGACAACAGTCACTGCCTCCACCCAAATTCACTGCCACTGTGGAAACCACCATCGCTCATACCAGCGTTCTTGATACAAGCATGTCAGCAGGCAGTGGGTCTCCAAGCAAAACTGTCACTCCCAAAGCAGTGCCTATGCTGACGCCCAAGCCTTACTCCCAGCCCAAAAACTCCCAAGAGGTTCTGAAGACCTTTAAGGTAGGATAAGTTCCTAAGAGTAGAACCAAAACTGAACCCCAGGCAGTCAATGAAAAGAAGTATCTTGTCTTATGGAAGTACAATTATTTTATTTTGGTTTCAAAAGAAAATGCAAACAAAAGCAAAATGTATAAACATTTACAATTGCAAAGCTTGTATCTCTCCAAGATTTGGTTTGCAAATGGTAAAGGGCTAAATGTTTCCCCTCAGTTCCTGCTGTTAATATTCATGGCCTCCACTGAAATTGGTGGTTGTGTCATTTCTGTGAGCAAATTCTATTTTCTAATTTGATGTAATGGCATGGTCTCTCTATATGGTGGTCACAAAACCAAATTTAGTAACATCCTACATATCTCCAATTAATCTGGTGTTACTGCAAACTCCTTAAAATTTTAATTGCCGTTGGTTTACATAGAAGTGTATACAGCTACCTTTCTTTTAGGAAGTAATCGACATATCCAAAAAGATGCTAGAGTTGAAAAGAGTAATAATACAGGGAACACATGGAAATATGGGATGTTCTTGGGCCTCAAATGAAACAAATTTTTTAAATATTTTTAAGTAGAAAGAAACTACTTGGTTGTTTTTTTAACCAAAGAATGTGTAAAATAATGTTCCAGAAGCAAAGAACCTATTACAACCAAACATCTTTTCACTTTCTCAAATTCCAGTATTTTCCTTCATATTATAAGGAGGCACTCATTCTCTATTTTAAACTCTGTTGACTACAAAAATATATATATCGGTTCTCATTGTCCCTGCATACGACATGAGTTTGTAATAGTAGACAGAGGTGGAATTTGTCACTAGCAGACATGAACATGTGACCGTAATCAAAGTTTGCTTTACCAAACTAATTGAGCGATGTTATGCCAGGTATCTTTTAATTGAATTTCGGAGGGAACCAAACCACATTTCCTGATTTTTACTTAAATAACTCTGAATGTGTCTTTTAAATCTGTGCTTTAGGCTTTGGCAGAACAAAAGAAAAATGTGGCTGTTTCACCTGCTTGAATTGAGATGTTTGTCCCTTGAAGGACAGGGGCTATGTCTTTGTTGTTCACAGCTTTGTCCTGAAAGTCTACCATAGGTGGCTAGGACATAGTAGGCACTAGGCAAATATTTATTGAATAAATACATGAATTTTTCCTGAGAAGATGAGCCATTCATCATGTAGACTCTTGTTCACACGGATATACATGCTTGACAGCCTACATAAGTGCTGCACAACTCTCCTTCAGCTCAGGCCCATGATGAGCTGTCATCGTTCGTGAAGGAAGGTTTGATGTTGAAGTGACTCAGACCCCGGGTAGGGAGTACATTTATTTAAGTTGGCATCCAAGGCATCTGATTGGGTAATCTAGATGTCCACTTCCCCTCCTTTATATAAATGGTGCAATATGATCATTTAAACGGAAGAATTAGGATAATTAACTTAATTGCAAGACTTTGGCCCTGAGAAAACCCAGTTCCTGACCACTATGGCACGATATTCTAGAAGCCTGAATATCGTGCCACAGTGAGTATTCAGGAAGATCTTTCATGAAGGGTGGTGAGAAGCTTGAGTAGAGGACGTTTTAGAGTTGGGGCTCACTCTTAACCACCAATGAGCCCTTGACTCATTGTATGCCTTGATGACTATCAACCCTATTCATAGCCCCACCACTGAATGGCTGGACACACTTGAGGTCCAAGATAAAACATAAATGAACAGTAATTACCAGATAATGCCAGGACATAAGCTACGAGGTGTGTGTGTTGATGTGGCAGGGGCAAGGCAGTGCAACATAACTGAGTAAAGGAAATCAAGGGAGTGTTTTCCAGATTGAGAATTGCCACCTGTTGCTAAGTTATAAAATCAATTTAGTGGCTTGGAAGCATCATTTTGAATGAAATGAAGTAGACTAGAATACAATAAAAAAAATCCTACTGCCTTACACATAATAAAGCTAAATATTTTGTGAAACTCTAATTTCAGTTATATTTATGTGTATGTGCTCAGTTGTAATTTAAATTTCTTATGGATTACAGACAGATTTTAGAAGGCATAGTAATAATAATAAGTAATACTTAGATACTTAAAAATGAGCCAGGCACTGTACTAAACTCTGTACCTATATTAATCCATAAAATTGCCATATCAGGGAGATGCTATTACTATAAATATTGCAAATGAGGAAATCGAGCTTGAAGATTACAAAGCTATTGTTTGATGGAGCCAGGACTCAATCTTAGGCATCTAACTGCAGAGCTTCCTCTCATAACCATTCTATATATAGTGCCTCAGACTACAAGACAGATTTCTAGATGCCTTTCATAAGCCAGACTGACCACCCTCTCAGCTCCTTTCTTGATCTCACAACCTTCCTTAGACATAGGTGCAAAACAAAAATATCTTGATGTGCTTGGTATTTTTTTTTTAAAGTTGGGATTGTAAAATTAACTAGAAATAGGGATTTAACATAGTATAGCATAGTATAGCATCAGGTTCCAGACCTTCCATGATTGCATCAAAAAAGGACCCATTCCCTTCTACTTCCTCCAGGATAGCCTGTAAAATTTCCTCATCTGAGGTGGCTCCACCTAATTTATATACTAAACAGAAAAACAAAACTTCAAAATTATGAAACAGCAGTCAGAACTTAAATGAAACATAATGGGAACCCAAATATGTAGTATGTATTTATATGTAAGATTCCTTGATTTTCTATACTTTAAAATGAAATTACACCCTATATAAAGTAAACATGAAATGTAATCTAAAGTGAAGTGGCCTGAGAAGGCCAACTACCTTTTAAGGTGACCCTAAAGATGGCATTTATAGGAGCCCTAATTTCTAAAACCGATTGAAGCCTATGAAAGGCTTCTTCTTTGTTGGACTATGATTATTAAATGATAATATTTTAAGATGATTCTGAATGTGTGATTTTGTTCGTCTTTCTTTAGGGAATAGCATTTTTTTTTTTTTTGCATTCTGAATTTTATAGGTAGATGGGAAAGTCAGCATGAATGGCAAAACAGTTCATGGTGATGAAGAGGAAAAAGAAAGAGAGTGTCCTACAGCGATACTTGCCCCCTCATTAACCAAATCTCAGATGTTTGAAGGTGTGGCCAGAGTGCATGGGTCCCCAGTAGAGTTGGAACAAGACAACAATAGCATTGAGATCAACATAAAGAAGCCAAATTCAGTCCCCCAAGCATCAACGGTAAGAACCAAACTATTTTCCCCTTTGTGATAATTTAAAGAATCTGCTTTTAAAAATAAGTAGGTCTTGATAATGATTATGTCTTTCTAAGTAGGTGTATTAGTTTGCTAGGTCTTCCATAACAAAGTACCACAAACTAATGGCTTAAACAATAAATGAATCATCTCATCATCCTGTTGGCCAGAAGTCCAGAATCAAGGTGTTGGCAAGACTGGTTACTTCTATTGGCTGTGAGGGAGAATCTGTTCCAGGCCTCCCTGCTTTTGATGGTTGCTAGCAATCTTTGGTGTTCCTTGGCTTGTAGATGCATCTCCCTGAACTGTAACTTCATCTTCACATGACACTCTCATTATGAGCTTGTCTGTTTTGAAATTTCCCCTTTTTATAAGAATACAAGTCATACTTGATTAGGGACCCACTCTACTCCAGTATGACTTTACTTTAACTACATTTATAACAATCCTATTTCCAAATAAGGCCACATTCTAAGGGATGAAGGGTTATAACTTTGACATATAAATTTGGGGTGGCGGCACACGATTTAACCCTAAAAGTGGGTATAACATGTAATATAAATTATGAATAAGAAAATTTTTTTTTTTGTCTTCACATTATTGGTATCTAGTGTTACGGAAAAATAGGTAAGTCTCTAAAATATCTTTTTCTGTTATGTGTTCAGGATTCCATCAGACTCTTTAATACAATTTGAAAATAACTGGTACCATCAGAACCAGGATGGCTTTTCATCTTTTCATCAATATTTATAAAAGGGTATCTTTCTTATTAGTTAAAAAAGACTCATTGAAAATCAAGCAAATTTTTTATTAGCTTACCCCCTTTAAATTCAAAGTAATTGCGAACACCATTAAATGGCCAAGTTGCAAAATGTAGGATAATTCAAGAGCAGCAGAAAAGAATACTCAAAAGAACATTATATTTGCCTCTGTGAAGTATAGATTATCATCGAGAAGATTACGCATTCTTAAATCTCACACCAGAAAGGCTCATGTTGTTTTTGCTCATCAAACTCAAAGTTCCACTACCACAGATACAGCCCAGCTTTCAGGGTGCAAACTGGACTTCATTCAACCCCTTTTGTTCTCACTAGCGGCTGAGGTCTATAGTTTTAATTCATAGCATTTGGGTTGGAATTATAAAGGAAAACTGTCAGGATTTTCCCCCAACATCTAGAATGATTCATTCCAGAGGAAAACTTGTCTCCCAGTTCAAGGGCCGAGTTAGTAAGTGGCCCAGCCAGCTAAATCCTCCAGGGGACTGGATATTCTTTCTCTTATCTCTGGGATTTGTCTTTGGAAGAATAAAATATGTTTTTTGAGAGGATGTAATTCTCTCCCACAGTGCTCAAGCCCTATGAAAGAGATTCAGATTGGAATAGACAAAAAATAATTTCCTCACCAGAGTAACAAGTTTGCTGGTCTCCAGAAGGAAAGTTTTGTAATCCAGGGAAATGCTGAGTTGACCAGGAATTTAATTTCACTTTTCATTTACATAAACATTACCATCTTTGAAGAGTTCTTACAAATTATCGTGAGATAGAATATTGAGTTCAGCTAGTAGTGTGGGAACTTTACTGGTAGAGTCAACATTAAGTTATGCTCTTAAATTTAAATTAAAAGTTCCCCAAATTAATTAGACATTGCAGTGGTGGAATTGCTTTTCTGGGAGTTAGTAATTCTGTTCTTATTTCTTTTTGCCACACTTAATGATGAGTGTCTTCTAAGTTCCCTTCATAAACTCCTCTCCATTCCTCAATTTGGTTACTCTGTCAGGTGGCAGGCTCTTCGCACATACCTGAGCACAACTCTTTCTCATTGCCCTTTGAAAAAGCAACAGTGTAAGTGTGACACTTGTCCCATGTTTGCCACATACTACAGGAATAGGGCACTTACTCAGCCCAGATTACTTTTAAGAACCAGCTCTAAGGGCTCTGCCATCAGGTAGATACTCCATACTCGTTACCTCTCATTTGGTCTGCCCTCTGACCCCTTCATTGTTTGAATTTGGAGAAAACCCTGCCCTTGGCTGAACAGATTTTATTCATGACAGTAGTTAAAGGAATAAATGAAGAGAACAGATGGCATAAAGCCTAAACTTCATAAACCAACTATTTAATCTCTCTTGTTCTATGCTTTTAACCTTTAGGGAAAAAAACTTTACCCACTCTATGTGGAGACCTATGGCATTAAGTACAGGACTCATAAAAGAGAAGAAAAAAGGTTTTGTTTGTTTCTTAGAGTAGTAAAAGCTCCCTTAAAAAATTTACTCATTCTCAATAATTACTAATTTCCTTCTTTTTACAATGAGCAAAATAAAAAGAGCCTATTCTTTTTCAATGTCAGGCATTTTCTGCTTTAGTAGTAGTTTTACTGCTAAACTCCCTAAAGGCAAAGAAAAGATGGATCAAAAGATTTCACATTGATTACATATCCCCAAAAGTATCATATCTTACAAGAAACAAAATTAGGTGATCTGAAAGAAATCGGGTTATTTCAGAAGTTTATACAGTGTAACAAGAAAACTCAAACAAAAAGGTGTCTTATAAACTTTCTTCCCAGAAATCATCTTGATCCTGGACAGACTCAGGAATCAGGTTCAGACTTCTGGAAAACCCTGAGAGTCTCTTCCCTGATGTATCTTTACCTTAGTAAAACTGCCTAGTTTGAAATAATTTCTAGTTTAATAAATCCTAGTAGTTCTGAATAGGTCATTTATTTACCCTGTCTCTAGTGCTCTTGAATTAACTATGGCAGGGACTCTTACTTTATTTTCTGGGTAGATAACTACGTGTGTGTGTGTGTGTGTGTGTGTGTGTGTGTGTGTGTGTGTGTGTGTGTGTGTGTGTGTGTATTAGACTGTAGGCCAACTTGTTAGCTGTGCTTCACAAAATTTTGGCTCATTACTAAAACACTTTTCATACTCGGCTTACAACTTATGACTACAAAAGTTTTCCATTTAGAATGTGTCATCTATTCTTTCATTCTGAAAGAATCCCTCCTCCAATAAACCTGCTCTTCATTATACTTTCTTCTCCATATTCCATGAAAAGCATTTCTTGACTATGTTCCACCCAGTGTGGTCCTATGGAAACAGTGGAATTAATTGGTGATGGCAAAGTATAGTGCCCAGCTTAAAACATGGGGCTGCACTTCAGAGCCTGTCAGAGCTTGATAGCAGATTAGACCTGATTTGCTGTTTATTTATTGGCTACATTCTGTGGAACTGTCAAAGGAATAGTGTTCTTTTTAAATAGTGTCTTTCTTCCAAAAACTGCTCTCCCAACAGATACACTTTTTACAGAGGAGTAGTCTCACCCACCACTAAAATGTCATAGTTCCTTCAGGGAGAGCTGGAACCGTTCAGAGGGCACAGCAGCCGTAGGCAGGGGAATGAATTCAAACTGTGATGCAGAATAGCAGAGAAGGATGGCCACACGACTCTAGTGGGAGACAGGAGGAGGTTGGAGTATCAGCTTCTTGGGCCAACATAACCACTTTTGTGCAATAGTATGTCATCTCCAGTTTCCTTCTCCCTCACTTTTCCCATTTGAAACTCTTAGGGCCATGGTTCTGTTACTTTAGAAATAGATCCTAAATTAAGTTAGTCTTGCTATTATTATTTTTTAATACTCTGGCTATATCTACTGATACTAGTAACTTCAGATCAGCCTCCATTGAAATATCTCTAAGTAATGAGATCGTGATGGCAATTACTTTGCCACTGGTTGCCTGTTAACAGATAAGCATGAATTAAGGACCAACTTTGTGCTCCATTTTTGAAATAGAAAAAAATAAACTCAAATTTTCTGGGAAAGCAATTTTCATAAAGCAATTAGGAAAGTAAAAAAAAAACTATAATTAAGTGCTAGCTAATAGGGTCACAAGACTAGAAGAATGTAAGATTGAAAAGAACGAGTAAGATCATTATAGGTTGAGGTTAATCGAGAAGGTGTTGTGTAAGATGTGGACTTTGAAACTTGATCTTAAGTGTGGGATTGAAATGGAAGAGGGAATTAGGTATTGCATATGTTGGGAATATTCCCATATCCCACATGTTGGGCATGGCAGAAACAAAGCGATGGACAGTGGTAAGTAGGCCACAGGAAGACCCCCAGAGGGGATCATGGGGCTAAGAGGTGAAGAGGGTGACTGGATGCTGTCCATCCCAGGTAGAGGGACGGTTTTGCCCTGTCCTGATGTTTCCCAGTGGAAACGTAATGCTTTTTTTACATTTAAAATATTGGCTTCCATAAGAAATCATCTCATAACGCGAACACAAATTCCAGGATTGGAAAAAAATTTGGAAGGTCTTGTAATCTGAGGACTAGTTTATCTAGTTTAGTGACCTATGGAGAGACATTTTATGTCTCCCTCAAAGCTATTCCAGTATGTTCTTTACCTACTGTAAGTTATATTTGTATTTGACTCTCTCCCTTATGGTACCAAAAATGGCCTTTTTCTAAAATAGCTAAAGTACCCCATGCACTAGCTCAAAGATCAAACTCCATCTGAGCAAGTTAAACTGTCTGAACCTCCGTTTATATTTAAACTAAGGACAACAATAATATAAGCATCAATGGTCACTGTGAAAATTTATGTGTATAAATTAGCATGATATTAAGGCAACTCATAGACAGAGATGCCCTTGAGTTACTTTTGTATATTGTCATAAAACCAATGAAGGAAAGTTACAGTATATTTTTCAGAAGGCTGAAAAGGTGATAGGTGTACAGTTTTTTGGGTTAAGGTATGATTGTCAAAATTACCATCTTGAACAGATATGAATTTCATACAAATGGGAGGAATTCCTTGTTGTCTTCCAACTCAGCTTGTCAGCCATTCCAGTTGTAATTCTCTAAGAAACATACAGAAGGAACAGCTTTTTCCAAAAGATGATTGCCCTTGCAGATGTTCATGATTCTTCCTGCAGCATTCTTTGCTTCTCTTATTGTTCACTTTTCCCCAATTTGTCTTCCCTCTGCCAGCTAGACCCTCAGGACCCACCTACTGACCTCTCCGTAACTCCATTCCATGACCATTAATCAGTTCTCTTGCCAATTCATCCCAAATGATGTTGTGCATGCCCTTCCTACTAGCCAACACCTTCCCACCTGGTTTTTGGCAATTCTCCCTTATCGATCAAGGGACAAATTCAGCTGTTAGGTACCTAAACTACTTCATCTGCTTTTCTCAAACTAAGTGACAAAGCAGGTCTGTTTTTTATGTTTTTGTTTTTTTTATTTTTTTTTTCCTACCTTGATAAAGCTCTAGGCCTTTCCGCTGAAAATTTAGTACTTACCTAATGTTTTCTGAGCCAGGAAAACAGATAAGCAGGGTCTTTTTTGAAACATTTCATTCTGCACTGAGGGCAGCATGAAAGAATTTGAGTAGGTGCTGTTTTCCTTATAACTGAGACCAACTGAAAATTCCTTCTAAATGTCAAATGTCAACAGACTTTCTTTAGCAACTGTTTTTCTCCATCTAGAAGTTGTTGTAAGAGTGTTAGATTTAATTCTCTTTCAAGGTTATTAAAGTTTTTTAGATACAGAAGCATTTATAGACTTCAAGAAAGTATACACCAGGGAAAATAAAAAATCAAACTCAGCCCATCTTACCTGGATCAGAATCTCACATTATTCGTTTAAAAGTTTTAGGAAAAAAGAAAAAGCTTAAGGAATGGAGAGGCTGATTCTTTGTATAGACCCTCTTTGATCCAGTGAAAATAGATATATACTTGGAGGTATAAAAGTGAAAGGGGAAACACATGTATGGTGCATATGGCACCTGGGTCACGGTGCCAAGACCTAAGTAGACTGATTTTCCAGGCTCATGCCCAGGTAAGTTAGTCAAGACTAGAGCCAGAAAATCACTCAGAGTCATAGAATGATAAATATAAAATAGTAGAGTCATAGAATGGGCATCACATCTTCACAAGAGATTAAATGACCAGTCCGAGTTCTCAGTTTCTCTGTTTTGGACATGAGACCACCCACTCCCTAGGTCTCAGGCCTGTTCTTGGTCTACTGCTTTATATTTCCAGATCATTCTCCAATGTCTCTTGCTGGGCCAGTCCACCAATAAGAGTCTTGTTAAAATGAGCAGCCAGAGGTCAGGTGGATTCTGTGACTAGACCATGTCCTTCTCAAGCCAGGAAACTGCCACCTCCTACCTGTGGCCTCAGGGCTAACTCTGGCATCAGAGCCAGTTTGGATCACCTTCTCATCAAGGGAAAGCCAACTCCTTGCTTAGACCCCTGTAACCTTTCTTTATTCTGATTCGTTCCTGTCCAGGGATCTGCCTTATTTACTTATTTTCATTCTTGAGACTGTTATCAGTTGGAGAAGGGAAGGCCTCTCTTCTGTTTACCTGTAACCAAAGGAAGGTATGGATCCAAAAGTGAATTTTCCAGAAAGGCAAATCTCTGTGTCTACCAGGACTGGTTAAAACTGCCAATTTTGAACTCAGTGCTTTTTAAATAAAGATGAGAGTTCAAAAGTAACAAGCCTTCAGGATTAAGGATCCAGACACAAGTTCATTAAACTGGTTTTGGGCATTTCCTTTGATTACATATAGTTTATAGATTATAGTTTATATTTATTTATAATTTGTTATTATTTATATAGTTTATAGATACTAGAGAATACAGAAAATTATACAGCAAATATAAGCTACCTATTACTCCAGCCAATCAGAAGTTTAATACTAAGATATTTTTTTCACAACCTCCTGGGGAAACCAACCCTAGGAAGAGAGGTGCCGCCTTATTTGCAGTTTGAAGGAGGGCAGAGGGCCTCAGTTGTGCGCAAGCACACACTCCGGAGCTGTCGGCTGACTACTCCCCCCGAACCCGTGCAGATGCGCCAGGCGCAGGCGCCGTAGGGGCTCAAAGGCAGCGCAAATGCTATTTTTAAAAAATATGTATCCTCGTCTTTTTCTCAGTGCATATAATTTTTTTTTTAAATGGGCCCATGTCATTCAAATTAAAGTGTGCTTTTTCTGTTCATTTATCTTGACTATTTCGCTAGTAATCACCTGATTTTGATGACTATGCCTGAGAGTAGAAAGTCCATAAATAACGCAAATAACATTTTCTTATCTAACAGGGATTACATATCTGCTCTATGCCAGAAACTATGCTGGGCCAGTGTGCCCCCACCCCCCTCCTATCCCCACCTCCCGCCAGAACCTGGACTGGACTGAAAGCCCTGAGACGGGGTGATGGCTCGGAGCAGGCTGGTCTGGAGACCTCCTGGAAAGTGGAAATTTAGCAAAATTGCCTCCTGTCATAAGGGATTCTGGAGAGTTCTTATCAGATACAGAATAAATGAATGAGAGATAGAATGGAAAGAATGAAATAGAATGGATGAGAATGAATGAAATGGAAAAGGTTTGAATCATTTCAACGATAAAGTTCGGATTCTCAGATTCTAGAGGGCTTTTTACAGATCAAAACCGTTAAATCCCTGGCAACAGTTTGGTGGTGGGTGTGACTCCCAGCCTAGATAATGGAGCACTGAGGTGCCAGCACAGGGCAGAGTCCCCACCTCCCCTACCTGTTAGCAGTATGACCCTGGTTTAAGTCACTTAGCTTCTGGCCTCAGTTTCCTGTAGAAAGGGAATCATACTGATATATATTTTATAAACTAGCTCCAAGGATTAAGTGAGATAACCCATGTTAAGTACCCCAACGGCACTGGCAGTAAATATTGATTGCGGCTAATGGAATAACCTCAGTATGTAACCTTTAAAGCATCATTTAGAGGGAAGATAAATTGCGTCATCTAGGAGCTCAGTATTTGTAAGCCATATAAAAATACATTTGGAAATGTGAGAATTCTTGAAAATGGAAGTTCTCTATTAGTCATATGTAAGTAAATATTACTGTGGTGTACTAGTAAAATAATTTTAATGAAGCAGTGCGTGAAGATTTCGTCTCCTTTGCATTATAAGTTATTCTAAAAAACTTAATGAATTGTCTTATTTCTTTGATTCAAAGTGGCACACTTTCCACGTTTGAACATCTCTAAATCAGGATATATCTTACAATCAATAGTGTGTCATATTTAACAGTATGTTTTCTTTTTTAGTAGTACCTAAAATAATACAACTTGAAATTAATGGCATCTGAGATTTAGTAAAATCTGTCCATTTTTTTGTTCACTATGCTGTTGAGGCTTTGGTCTGTTTTTGCAGTTATTTTGTTTCTAGAAATTGGAAACACTAGTGTTCTCAAGAGCATTGTTTATCAATATTTAATTGCAAATTTGTTTCCCAATATAAAAGTTTTTTATAATCTAATACATTTGGGGAAAAACCTAAAAATCAGTATCTCTGACAGTGGTTTATATATTAACATTATAAAACAAAAAAATACTGTCATATATTAATATTTCTGTGTGTGGGGGTAGCACTTTATAAAACCTAGCTTATTCTTTTGTAATACTAGACTGGTTGGTTGATCTTCAAGTGCTACTATCATATCAGTCCTTACTATAACAATATAAACACACACATAACATAAATACAATAAAAGAGGCTTCAGTTTATTTAAATATTTCTACTCATTAAATTTCTTAAAAGGATTCAATTCAGGCTTGTTGATATATTAAAAAGTTTTAAAAATTCATTAAATAATATAAATGTGATTCTTCTTTCCTGCCTAGGGCTTTAAAAGTGCATTTTAAGTTAACATTATGTTCTCCCAGAATTTATACATGGTTATCCATCAGTAGAAAATTCACATCTAGTCTACAGCCATGCTACCCTGAACAAGCCCGATCCTGTTTAATCTCAGAAGCTAAGCAGGGTCGAGCCTGGTTAGTACTTGGATAGGAGACGACCTAGGAAGACAAGGTGTTATAGGCATAAAAAATAAAAAAATAAGGGAATGTAAACTGATAAGGTCCTTGCAATCTGAGAGGTCAACCAAAGGTAGCCTCACCTAAAAAAGAAAAAAAGAAAATGTCCATCTAATTATTAGGATTTCAAAACTACCCCATACTCCAAAATAAAAAGCAGCTTTTTTGCCACTTGATGATATTGTAAAATCTTTTAGAAACTTAAAAAGCATGTTCCTTAAAGATTTTTTGTGTATTTTTTTAAACTTAGAAAATTTGCAAATAATTTTTCACAGTGTTCTATTCTAATTTTTTTATTGTGGTAAATATACATAATAAAATTTTAATACCTTAAAACTGATTTTTAAGTGTTCAGTGGTATTAAGCACTTTCATAATGTTTTGCAACCATAACCATCATCCATCTCTAGAACTTTTCATCTTACAAAACTAAAACATTATTCCCATTAAAATATAACTCTCCATAACCTCCTTTCCACAGACCCTTGCAATGACTGTTCTACTTTTCCTCTCCTTTTCTCCCATGCCAGTGTCTGGTAACTATCATTCTACTCTTTGTTACTATGCATTTGGATTTTTTAGTTTTTATTTTTAAGCTTCCACATATAACTGAGATCATGCAATGTTTGTCTGTGCTTTCTATGCTTGGCTTATTTTACATAGTATTATGTTCTGCACCTTCATCTATGTTGTCACAAATGGCAGAATTTCCTTTTTTAAGCGTCAATAATATTCTATTTTGTGTGTGTAAATACAATATATAACATTAATGTTTGTATATATATAAATTATGTTTACATATAATATTAACATTTATATAGTAATATATAAATATATGTGTGTATAAAATACATAAATAATGTATGTTTATGTACATAATATAAATAATATATGTATATATACACATATATATGTATATATGCATATATTTATATGTAAATATATGTATATGTATAATATATATATGTATATTGTACACACACACACACACATATATCTCACATTTTCTTCATCCATTCATCCACCAATATTTAGGTTGTTTCTATATCTTGGCTATTGTGAATAATGCTTCAATGAACATAGGAGTACAGGTACCTCTTGAAAAACTGATTTCATTTCCTTTATATACATACCCAAAGGTGGGGTTCTTGGATCATATGATAGTTCTATTTTTAATATTTTGAGGAAACTTCATACTGTTTTCCATAATGGCTGTACCAGTTTATATTCCCACCACAAGTTTATAAGGGCTCCTTTTTTTCTACATTCTGAACAACACTTGACTTTTTTTATAGTAGGCATTCCTAACAGCAGTGAGGTTATATCTTATTGTGGTTTTGATTTCCCTGATGGTTAGTGAGGTCGAGCATCTTTTCATATGTCCTTAGCCATTTGTATTTCTTCTTTGGAAAAATGTCTTTTCCGGTCCTTTGCCCATTTTTAATATTGGGTTATTTCCTTTTTTTCCCCCATTAAGTTGGAAGAGTTCCTTATAAGAGACTGTCCTTTACCATTTTGTATTCCTTGGTGGCTTTGTTGAAAATAGATAACTATAAAAGTATGGGTTGTTCTAGGCTCTTTATTCTGTTTCATTGGTCTATGTGCCTTTTTATGTTAGTATCATACTGCTTTGGTTACTACACCTTG
Source organism: Macroglossus sobrinus (assembly GCA_004027375.1). Classification (NCBI taxonomy): domain Eukaryota; kingdom Metazoa; phylum Chordata; class Mammalia; order Chiroptera; family Pteropodidae; genus Macroglossus; species Macroglossus sobrinus. The sequence continues at coordinate 64,097 of PVKZ01003020.1, forward strand.
GTAATATAGTTTGAAATCCAGAAGTATGATGCCTCTAGCTTTGTTCTTCTTGCACTGAATCTTTGGATTTCTCTGGGTAGTTTGGACATTTTAACAAAATTAATTTTTCCAATCTATGAACACAAGATATATTTCTATTTATTTGTATCTTCTTCAGTTTTTTTCATCAACATTTTGTAGTTTTCAGTGTACAGATCTTTCACCTCTCTCATTAAACTTATTCCTAGGTATTTTATTATTTTCAATTTTATCATTTTTGATTTACTATTGTAAATGAGATTGTTTTCTTAATTTCTTTTTCAGATAGTTGTACATTGATTTTATATCCTACAACTTTAAAGAATTCATTTATTAATTTTAATAGTATTTTTGGTGGAGTTTTTTAGTTTTCTACATGTAAGATCATGTCGTCTGCAAACAAACTTCTTCCTTTCCAATTTGGATACCTTTTATTTGTTTATTTATTTTTGCAAAATAGCTCTGGCTAAGACTTACAGTACTATGTTGAATAGAAATGATGAGAGTGGGCACCCTTGTCCTGTTCTTGATCTTGGAAGAAGCATTACAAACTTTTCATCAATAAGTATGATTTTAGTTGTAAGCTTGTCAAATATGGCCTTTATTATTTTAAGATATATTCTTCTATACCAAGTTCTTTGAGAGTTTTTACATAAAAGGATATTAAGGTTTGTCAAATGCCTTTTCTGCGTCTATTGAGATGATCATATAATTGTTATCTTTCATCCTATCAATATGGTATATCACATTTATTGATTTGCATATGTTGAACCATTCTTTTATCTTGCATAAGATTATTTCTTAAAAGAATTTAGTGACCATTTCCACCAATGCATTACTATAAAGGGCTTTCATTTTGGTTACTTTAAAGGCCAGTTTTTTTATGGGTAAAATGTATATACTTATGAGAGATCAATAAATTCATAGCTTTTTGAAAACCTATAGGGATTTTTTATAAAGTATTTAATAATGACTTTCCTAAAACCAATTTTAGTCTTTGTCTTAAAACCTATTAAAAATAATATTTCATACACACTTTAAAATTCTACTTTAACCCTTTACAATAAGACACCATTACTAACAAACACAATAGTCATTAACTTGTTCTTGTTGGATTTTGAAGTAAATATAGTCTAGCGAGTATTTAATTCAACCTCTCATTTATTTTTATCAAGCAAATGCTATAATACCAGTGGAAAGTTTTGGAATTCACTCTCAAGTCAAGTGGCTCCCCACTAATGTAAAATTACATTGATTTTGTTTTTTGATTACAGAAGCAATACATAGCCATTGTAGAACACTTTAGAATACAGAAAATATGTTTAAAAATAAGAAAACAGACATTCAAAATTTAAGCACATTAAAAATAATCACTATTAACATTTTAATGTATTTTCTTACTGTTTTTATATACATTTTTGTATATGTATTAACAGGAATATTTGTGAATCTGTGTAGCATATATAAATCATATATGTAGGCATTACGTTATATATATAATATACATTTTTTAACTTAAGATTAGATAATAAATACTTTTACATATCATTAACTATTGTTCAATGCCCTTTTTATTACTGCATAATGTTTCCTTTTATGGACACACTGCAATTCATGCAACTATTCCTTAATTGTAGGATATTTAGGTTGTTCCAAATTCTTTTAATATTATAAATTCTGTCAAGCATAAAACCGATACAATTGAGGTACTACTGAAGGAGAGAAACAAACATTAAAGTAATAAACTGAAGTACTACTGAGAGAGATGAACATCATGGTGATGTGCTAAGTAGATTAGAGAGCAAGATTCAAATCGGGGAGACCCCTTAGTTGAAGAACAAGGGAATAAAGGTGAAACTTGGCCCTAGCTGTAGAAAGAAAGGGAAGATAGATATGAAAACTATTGTGTTAGAACATTGGCAGGACCTGGAAATAGATGGATACTTATGAGGTATGAGTCAAGAATAACTTCAAAGTTAATTTGTGTGATGGGGGAAACTAATGCCATAAACAGAGAGTATTGAATTTGGAGGAGGGGCTTATCTAAGGTAACTTTGAGCATATTGAGCCATTTACCATGACAGTAATGGTCAGCTCAGCTGAACTGAAGCTTTGATGAACCCTCAGGGTTAGAGATAAAAATACAAGTCATAAATGGATAGAGACCATACTGGCAAACCTGTGGGAATAATTGTTACATTTGAGGGCAATTCAGCACAGGTGAAGGAAAGTGGTTGAAGTTTTAAGGAATGACCCATATTTTTGTGAAAAGAAAGCAATAATAACCATTAAAAGAAGAAGAAGGGTGGAATGAGAACTTGGGTCACAGAGTTGTTAAAATCCAGGAAGGAAGATAATGACAAGAATAAATTGCACATTCTGATCAAGGTGGGAGTAAGTAAATGCTGTGCTCGCATCCTCCCACAACTACACCAACAGTACAACTAAACTACAGAACAACCATCATTGAGAATCACCTGAAGACTAGCTATACAGAAGTCCTATAACTGAAGATATACAGAAGAAGCCACATAGAGACTAGTAGGAAGGGAAGGGAATATGGACCAGCAAACCAACACCCTTGTGTGATAGTTAAAAATCAGAAGGGATATCTTGGCTGCAATGGTCCACCAGAGGAGTGAGGGCTCCCAGCCCCACATCAGGCTCCTCAGCCCAAGGTTCCAATGCTGGGGAGAGAAGTCCCCATAACTCTGTGAGCACTAGCAGAGATTGTGGCTGAGTGACACAGAGGGTGCTGGAATGCCAGGTGTTCCAATTAAAGGGCTCACATATGTACGTACTAACAGACTTCCTTGCTCTGAACTCCAGCATTGGGGAAGCAGCTTAAAAAGCACTGAAGGTATACAAGGAGGAACTGAATTGTTTGGCTTCAGGGTTAGAGCTGGAAGCGCAGCTTTTTCTCAGACAGAAGTGCTGGTAGAATCCATTGTCTTTGTTGAGCTCTCCCCTTTCCCAGCATATAAATGGCTGCCATGTCTGAGTCTCCATCAACCTGGCTAACACCATTTGCCCTGCCCTCGTGATTCCCAGAGACCCTGCCCCACCCAATTTACAGGCCCACCAAAGCCACTTTCAGTGGCTTTTTCATACACATGGCCTGTCTTAGCCCATGTTGTGAACTTTTTCTAAACTCTCTCAAAGGTCACAATATCCAAACAAGCAGTATCTGGCTTTGCCATTTCTCATACCTCTTGCAGAGCAGCCTCAAGCCTGATATTGGTGGCAGCTGGCCATAGTTCACAACTAGGCCTCTCCCAGGAACTTCCAATCTCAACTAGGTTAATAGCCATCTGCAGATTGCTTGGTGGCTAATGCCAGGTGACCCTGGTCAGGGCAGAAGCAGTGTCTAAACTTAGCCTTTAGCAGGGTCCCTCTCAGGAGGCCCTGGGGCCAGCACACCTACTGGCTAGCTTCAGACTACTTCAGAACACCACCCGGCTACCTCTGCAGGTAACATACTCAAAAGGCGGACTGGGCTGGCACCAGAGCCCTTCTAAAGCAAACCCTTTTTCATACGGTCAGCCACTGCACAACAGCTCCACCACTGTAGTCACAGACAGTCCTTACAACCAATCAGCCTGAGAATCAATCCTTCCCACTGATGTGTCAACAGCAACCAAGGCTCATCCGCAACAGGAGGGTACACACAATCAATACCAAATATACACCTGCAGCACTTGCTCAGGTGACCAAGAAGAGTACACTACAGTGCCCCATAAGACACCTACTACATAAAGCTACTCTACTAAGACCAAGGGACATAACAGCCCTACCTAATAACATAGAAATAAATAAACACAGGGAAGCAGCCAAAATGGGGAGACAAAGAAACATGTCCCAAACAAAAGAACAGAACAAAGCTCCAGAAAAAAAAAAAAAAACTAAACAAAATGTAGATGAGCAATCTACCAGATGCAGATTTCAAAACACTGGTTATAAACGTGCTCAATGATCTCAGTGAGAGCATTTAACAAGAGATAGAAAACACAAAAACAGAACCAGTCAAAAATGATGAATAACAAATAAAGAATACATTAGGGGGAATCAAAAAGAGATGGGATGAAGCAGAGGATCGAATCAAAGATTTGGAAGATAAGGTACCTGAAAACACCCAATCAGAACAACAAAAAGAAATAAGAATCAAGTAAAAATAAGGATAGTTTCAGGGGCCTCTGGAACAATATTAAATATAACAACATTTGCATCACAGGGGTACCAGAAAGAAAAGAGAGAGAGCAAGAAATCGAAACCTATTTGAAGAAATTATGACAGAAAACTTCCTGGCGAAGGAAATAGACATACAAACCCAGAAAGCACAGGGAGTTCCAAACAAGATAAGCCAGAAGAGGTCCACACCAAGACACATCATAATTAAAATTTCAAAAGTTAAAGACAGCAAGAGAAGAGAGGAGAAAAAAAATGGCGTAGATGATAGAGACTCTGTTTATTTCTCTGGCAACCAAATCAAATTTGTGACAGAAAAAAAGGAGCAAACAGCAAGGAAAATCACCTGGGATCTAGATGAACAAGTCATAAACTAGGGAGTGAACTAAGAAATAACCCTGCAGTGAGAGAAGGTAGGATGGAGCAAAGATGTGAGGCTGCTGGGTATGAGCAACTGAGTGGGACGGAGTCCATATCCACAAGCTGACCTTCACAGTGTCAGACCTACTCACTCTGAGCACCAGAACTGGTTCTCCTGGGCGGAGGACACCAGAGGCTTATAGGGGACACTGAGTTGTCAGAATGAGGGCCAGAGGTTAGGGTCTTTCCCAACAGAAGTGCTGGTGGAATCCATTTATCCTCTGTTAAGCCTTTTCTCTCTCAGTGTGCAGACTGCAGCACCGCCATAGTGGAGACATCATCGACCTGAATAACAGAGGTTGCTCTGCCCAAAGGAGTCCCTGAAACTCCACCTCTCCCAACTCATGGCTCCACCCAAGCCACAGCCAGATGTATCCTTAGTGAGTCAGGTGATCCTTGCTGAACAGAGCCAAGACTCACACTGGGGGCAGCTGGCCTCAGTTTCTGGTGTGGTTTCTTGAGGCAACTATAAGCACAGCGTCTGTATAATGCTTGCTGAATCTTGACAGGTGGCCCTGAAGGGGCACAGCTGGGTCTAAACTTGGCCTCTCAGGATTGTGCCACTGAACACCAACTACATCTCCCATGCTAATAAGACTGGGAGACTTAAAAGTTTTTCTTAGTACATAGAAACAGACACAGAAAGGCAGCCAAAATGGAAAGACAAATAAGCAGAAACCATATGAGAGAACAGAACAGAGATCCAGCAATAATGGAGTCAAGCGATCTAGCAGATGCAGAGTGGAAAACACTGGTTATAAGGATGCTCAAGAAACTTATGGGATGTGTAGATGAACTCAGTAAGAACTTTAACAAAGAGATAAAAACATTAAAATGGAATTGGAAATTATAAAAGGGAACCAGTTAGAAATGAAGAACACATTATCTGAAATGATAAGATGGAAAAAACAGAATAGATAAAAGAAGAGGATCAAACCACCAATATAGAGGATAGGGAAGCTGGGGACACTCAATCAGAATGATGAGAAAAAAGAAGCCAAGACTATAATGAGGAGCCTATGGGACACTACTAAATGTAAAAATATATATGTCATAGGAGTACCTGAAGGAAAACAAGACATTGAAAAGCTATTTGAAGAAATAATGATGGAAAACTTTCCTAATCTGGTGAAGGAAGTAGACACAACTCCAGGAAGCTCAGAGAATCTCAAGAAAGAGGAACCCAAGGAAGGTCACAAAAAGATACATCATAATCAAAATGCCAAAGGTTAAATACAAAGAGAAAATATTAAAAGCAGCAAGAGAAAAGCAGTTAGTTACCTACAAAGGAGCACTCATAAGACTGGCAGCTGATTTCTCAAACCATGCAGGACAGAAGGGCTTGGCATAAAATATTCAATGTGATGAAAACCCAGGATCTACAATCAAGAATACTTTATCCAGAAAAGATATTATTTAGAGTCAAAGGACAGGTAAAGAGCTTCCCAGACAAAAATAAAGGAATTCATCACCACCAAGCCAGTATTACAGGAAATGTTGGAGGGACTTCTTTAAGAAGAAAGGGCATGTATCAGAAACGTACATACAAAATGGTAATAACTGCATTCCTTTCAATAAGTACTTCAAATGGAAAAGAATTAGGTGCTCCAACCAAAAGGTAGAGTGGCTGAATGGATAAGAAACAATACCCCTATATATGCTGCCTACAAGAGACTCACTTCAGAGTAAAAGACACACATAGACTAAAAGGAAGGGGATGGAGAAAGGTATTGCCTTGATGGACCTGGAGAGCATTGCACTGAATGAAATGGGTCAGATAGAGAAAGGAAGGTATCATATTATTCCATGTCCATGTGGAATCTAAAGAACAGATGAACCACCACAACAAAAACAGTAATAAACTCATAGATACAGAGAATATTTTGAGGGCTACTGGATGGGAGGGGTTTGGGGTGGGAGAAAAATGCAAAGGGATTAAGAGGTACAAATGGATAGTTTCAGAATAGACATAGAGATGTAGAGTGTAGCATGGGGAAGACAGTTAATAATGTAATAAATATGTAAGGGGAAGAAGGGTACAAGATTTAGTGGAGTGACCAGTTTGCAAGTTATGTGGATCTCTGATTAATAGGTTATACAACTGAAACTGTATATTATTGTATGCCAAATATAATTGAGAAAACTCACTGAATTGTACAATGTAAATATAAGCAACTAATTGTCTATTAAATGTCAATAAAGCCGGGAAAGATTTTTTTTTTTTAAAGGCAGCAAGAGAAAAACAAGTAGTTACCAACAAGGAAGCTCCCATAAGACTGTCAGCTGATTCCTCAACAGAAACTTTTCAGGCCAAAAGGGATTAGCATGAAATAATCAACATGATGAAAAGCAAGGGCCTGCAACTAAGATTACTCTACCCAGCAAAGCTATCATTTAGAATCAAAGGTCAGATAAAGAGCATCCTAGACAAGAAAAGGCTAAAGGAGTTCACCAACTCCAAACCATTATTACAACTGATATTAGAGGAGCTTCTTTAAGAAGAAAAAAAAGATAAAAAATATGAATAATGAGATGGCAATAATTACATATCTATCAACAATTACTTTAAATGTAATTGGATTCCAGTCCAAAAATAGACTGACTGAATTGATAAAAAAGCAACACCTTTACATATGCTGCCTTATAAGAGACTCACTTCAGATCAAAAGATGCATGGAGACTGAAAGTAGAGGGATGGAAAAAGACAGTTTATGAAAGTGGAAATGAAAAAAAGGGTAGCAATAGTTATACCAGACAAAATACACTTCACAAGAAAGGCTACACCAAGACAAAAAAGGACCTAGTAATTCCACTTTTGGGTATTTATCTGAAGAAATTCAAAACACTACTCTGAAGGGACATGTGCATCCATTTATTTATTGCACCATTATTTACAATAGTGAAGATATGGAGGCAACCTGAGTGTCCATCAGTGGATGTATGGATAAAGACGAGATGGTACAAATATACCATGGAATGTTACTCAGGCATCAAAAAGAATGAAATCTTGCTATCTGCGATAACATGCATGGACCTAGGGGGTTATTATGCTGAGTGGAGTAAGTCAGACCAAGAAAGACAAATGCCATATGATTTCACTTATATATGGAATCTTAAGAACAAACTATAAAAATAAACAGCAGAAACAAAATCATAGATACAGAGAACGTTTTGATGATTGCCAGACTGGAGGGTGGGAATGGGTAAGAAAGGGGGAAGGAATTAAGAAATACAAATTGGTAGTTACAAAATAGTCATGGGGCCATAAATTATAGCATAAGGAATATAGTGAATAATATTGTAATAACTGTGTATGGTATGAAATGGGTACTAGACTAATCAGTGTGATTACTTTGTAAGTTATAGAAATGTCTAATTACTATATTGTATATCTTAAGCCAATATGATATTGTATATCAACTGTAATTGAAAAAAATTTTTTAAATAGTTTTTAAAAAAGAGTAAATTTCACAGTGCAAAGAACCACAGGCCTCTAGGCTGAAGATAAGCTACTGAGAGATAAATTGTAACATTGAAGAAAATTTTTATTCCACTTGGAAATATGACCCTAAACCAATTTTAAAGGCATTCAAGAGCAAATGGGTGGTAACTATGATTTTGAGAATTTGGTGGTGAAAAGAAGGAAAAAGTGGGGATGGACATCTGAGGCAGTCAGAGGAGTGTGGGAGTTAGGCAGTGGATGCATGTGTGCCTGCCGTCATGATGTAATGCTGCTTCAGCACCTCTGTTCTTCATAGAATGTCTACTTCCAGCAAATCCAGCCCTTCACCATAAAGCTACCTAAGAAATAGAAAAGGATGAATTCATATAGGCCTATTGAAAAAAATGCCTATCTGTTGGCCTATTTGAAAAAAGAAAAAAGAAAAAAATTCTTTACTCTTTAGAACTTTCAAAGGGATAATTTTTTCAAGGAGGAAAATTGTTTTTTTTTTTTTCAGGCAACAATTGAAGAAATTGAACCAAGCTGTCAAGAAGATGAGAATGGTGGTGAAAAGCCAGAAAAAGGGAATACTGAACTTGCCTCATCAGGTTTGTTTTATAATAGACTAATTTTAAGATAAATCATGATAACTCTTAAGATATAATGGAAATAAGCATCATCTCCCCATGCAATAGAGAGGTAGTTAAGCTCTGTAACAGGTATGGTTGTGCTGCCACCTAGAGGCTTACTGGGGAAATTCTGACACTATGATTTATCTTTCTGTAAAAACAAGCACCAATGATTTTTTGCTACCTTGTTTTGTTTCAGTTTTTTTGAAAGTTTATTTCCATTACCTTAGAGAAGATTATATTTCCACAAATAAATAATGCTAAAAAATAAGGGTTATATTTTAAGACACTATAAGAGTAATAGATAAGAGAAAAATATATCATAAAATAGATACTGAAATGATAAAGCTGGTGAATAGTTTGAAGGAATAAAGTAATGCCACAAATATCGACAGTGAGTATGAATAGAGACCTCCTGTTCCCTAAAGTAGAGTTTCTCAATACTTTTTAACACATTTTTTGATAAAAACCTCTCACCCTCTTATACTAAATTATTTATGTCATTACAAAAAATTTAGCATATACTTTTTCAAACTAGATTGCACCTCATTTTGATATGCCCCCTCAGTTGGCAACTTTTCCACCCATTCTACAGTGTACCTAATTCTTCTTTATATATCAGAAAACACTTTATTTTCATTGCATTATAAATACCTCACAATGCTTAACACATTCTAATTATGAAAATGTGATGTTAGAAAGGAGTATTGAAATACAAAAAGAAGAATCCTTCATTTGGATGGAAATTATCTATAGATGTTCTGCCATCCACCCACCTATCATAATATTTCTTGTCAACATTTTGTTTCATGTGGTGTTGTTTTTATGTAAATTCTGACTCTTATTAAGAACTTGAGTTTTTTATAGTGGTGTTCTTTAATGTGTTCTATGTTGCTTGATTTCTTTTTATAATATTATAGAAGATCCTAGAGAATTATGGTACCTTAAGCTCATTTATACTTCTCATCACGTGGTAACCCAACTTTTTTTTGCCCAGGACAGGATATGGATTCAATGTACTTCATGGCTTAAATGGGCTTTTATATGGTCTTCTTCTTCTTCATGTTTCTGAATGTAACTTTTTTTCAGAGCCACAGCATTTTACAACGACTGTGACTCGATCCAGCCCAACCGTGGCCTTTGTGGAGTTTTCTTCCAGTCCCAAGCTGAAGAGCAATGTGCCAGAAGAAGAAAACAAGAAGAAACCAGAAAATGAAATGAGCAGAAAGGTGGAGTTGGTGCTGTCACAAAAGGTGAAGTACATAGTGGATTAAAGCAATTAAATCCAAAATTAGTGTGGCTTCATATTGCAGCTGGCTGCTGCTGTGGCACTTGTTCATAATGAAGATTTATTTTCCCTCCTACTCTTTTTTATCTTTGATATTTTTTAAATAAAAATGTACTACCTGTTCACTGGAAATAATTTACAGATAGAAAGATATAAGTATTAGTCCATTTGTAACAGAATATCATAGACGGGTAGCTTATAAACAACAGAAATTTATTTCTCACAGTTATGGAGACTGGGAATTCCAAGATCAAGGCAGCAGCTTCCCACCAAGATAGAGAACCACTGATTGGCATACTGGCATACTACATATGGTGATATTTTAACTTTAAAAATTAACCTTAAATTGGATTTTACTTTCAAGTAAAAAAATTACCACTTCTACTTCTGGTTCCTCTAGAATGTGGTCAATCAGTATTGACTGGGCACCTACTATGTGCCAGGCATTGTACTAGACACTGGATAGTCAACAGTGAACAAGACACAGCCCTGGCCTTAGGTTGCTGAGAGTGCTGTGTCCTTGGTAGAGCCTCAAAAATGCCTATTGCTTTGATGCCTTTTGGAAATTTCATACTCTAGCTATTTCCCATTTTTATACACAGAAAATTAAAGAATGGTCTGAAAGTTTGAAAGTAGGAACTAAACTGTAGGGAAAATGTTTGGGGCAGGCAGAATGTCTTGTCTTTGCAGTTTTTGACTTATCCACATTATACTTGTAACCATTATTTTTTATTCTTCCAAATTGACTTTTTGTTCCACTTAAATCTAAATTGAAAGGAAAACTATTTCATTACTAGAATTTTTTTAATCAAGTAAAATGAATATCATAACTAAAAAGTATTCATCTGCATACCTCATCTGTATAACATTATTTGTGATCCGTCTTTGGACCACCAGTGTCATATCTACCCTCTATGGAAAAAAGAGTTTTCAAGGGTTCTTAATATTGTGTTTGCACATGTGTGCATGCATGCATACTTGCACGCACCTGCATACACATGTTTAGCTATCTTATAAACATTATTCTCAGGATAATATTATTTAAAGCATAAAATATACAGGATTCCTAAGTTTTCCTTTAGTATCAAGGTGTACTAAATATCTATACCCCCTGAATTATGTTCTGTAGACTCCAGGTTAAGAATTTCTGCTAGTTGATTAGCAAATGCATTAATGATCTTTGAACCCAGTGCTTTTCTCACATCATGCGAATGTCTCCCTTTCCTGCTGTACAGTTAGCTATTAGAAAAAAGGAAGAAGGTGATTACAGTGGTTGCAAAAGATTTTATTTTCTGACTTCACTTGAGTCTTACCTTTATAAAACAAAGTGCTCATGTACACAGACTGACCTTTTTATATAGTGGTCATTTTGAGCATTTCTGCTATTAACTTTCATTTACAACTGGGCATTATCAGAAATATGTTATTAGACGCTGCTATGGAGGAAATTAGATTAAGATCTGAGGGTTGTCAACTTTGATAAGTCTGGGCCTTACCTATTCTGCATGTTTAACACTGAAGTTCAATTGCACATCTGGTTGACCTCTGTAATGCAGAATGAAATGATTAACTATTTTCTTCAGGATTCCATTAGGGTTGAATGTATTACTCATATAGAAAAATAAAGTTGTACCAAGAAGAAATTCTAGACATTAAATCAGCCTGAGGACCAAATCATAGATCGGCTTATAATGAAACAAGAGCTCTAAAACCCCACTTGCCTTATTGGTTATCAAATTAATCTGTTGAGAACACAGCCAACAGCCAGAGTGAATCAGAGGAAGTCCTGTGAGCAGCTGGAAGGACAATATACCTGTGCTCCTCATTTAGATCTTTGCTCAAATTCTACTAACTTTTGTTTTAGATATTGGTTTGGTAATCTAGTCTTTCAGCAGTTGATTAGAAGCAACAAATTGGAAAGAGGGTAAATTTAGCAAAGCCATTCAGATTAGGGAGAAACAAAATTAAATAGCAATAATAAGAAAAATCTGTTTTTACAAAGTTAATATAAGAATTTTTAAAGCCTGTAATTTTAGAAGTATTTACCATATAGACAAATGATCTCACATGCCTCAAAAATCCTCTAAGGGCATCATTGCTATAGTATTGTATGATAATGGCAATCTGATGCTTTTTTGTTAACAGCCAAAGCATATTGTCTTTAGCATACTTTGCATAAATTTGTTGGGGCATTGTGTTGTATCTCAAGAATAATGCCCATTAAGAGGTTATATTATTTTAGTATTTAGCACTTACACAATACGATTTTTATTTTATCTTAGGTAGAACATCTCACATCCTGAGATTACAAATTCAGTATTATGTAGTACCAGGAAGAGAAAATGGGACTGAGCAATAAGAAAATGAGACAGAGTGATGTGTAATCCCAAAGATTGAATATTATTTTCTGGGTTTGGAGAAAAATTATCATTAAATTTGCATGCTCCCATTTGATTTCTCTGAAAAATTGGCCTCATTAATTTGGAAAAGCACAAAGGGGGCTAGGAGAAGCGGCCAGAATATTCATTTAAGAGTTAAATGTTTAGGCTTATTGACATGTAATAGCCATGGATTCTTTAATTTTATTTTGCCTATGCATTTATTAATGGACAATACTTATGTTTGTTTATGTTTATATAAATTTATATTCACATAGAAGTTTATATGAGTTTGACATGAGTAACTTATAACTTATATAAACTCATGTTTCTATCTATTGCTCATGACCCAGGTGGTAAAGCCAAAATCTCCAGAACCAGAAGCAACCCTGATGTTTCCATTTCTGGACAAAATGCCTGAAACCAACCAGTTACATTTGCCAAATCTTAATACTCAAGGTAAAGAGAAGGAAATGTTTTATTTTTGTTCTACATGTTCTACTGGGCCCATCTATAGTAAAATATTCCCTATTTAAAGAAAGATTACTGCATTTATGTTGATGTTTGTTTAGCCATGGTGTTTGCCAGAATCCATGATGGCTGCATTAATAATTTCAGAATGGAAATCTGGGGTCACGTTCTCTATTTGGCCTATCCAGAGTCATTTCATCAGCCAGGCACCATAGGCACAATAGAGCCTACACAAGTGTTTAATACCTTAAAATAATTTTATTTGCTCCGTAATGTAGAAAAAAATTTGAAAAATAAAAAATCAATAACGTCAATAAAACATATATAACCTTAATATTATGTCAACTTCATTAATTGTTAATTATCTAGCTTTATACAATATTCATTTAATTTGACAATGATTTTGGAAGAAAGTCACAATTTCTTACTCCATAATAATTCTTGTGTATACACAATGATTACTGAGAAATTCACAATCATAGATTAAATGTGTTACTCTTAATCAAAAACTTTAATCTTTTAAAAATTCTTTGTAGCTATACTACATACATATGTATGCTGAGGATATATTTTAATATGCTTCATATGTTTGGTACATTTTAACATGTTGATGTAATGTGTCAAGAGATGGCCTCTAAAAATATGGGAATTTAGGCCTCTGAAGATCTTGAAAATGGCACTGACCACGGCAAACTCCCAGGTAACTTTCAGGCCATTATACGTTGTGAATTTGCCCCTTGACTCTTTAAGAGCCCAACTTGAATTCCTTTATCCTAGTGAGAAACCCAGCTACCTACAACAACCAGGAAAGAACCTAGGGCATGTGAACAGTGGGAGAGTTCAGGGTCTATAGGGACTACTGATTCTTCAAAACACACACAGACCAAACGAACAAGTGTTGATGAGGATGTGGAGAAAGGGGGCCTTTGTGCACTGTTAGTGAGATTGTAAATTGGTGCAGCCACTGTTTAAAACAGTATGGAGATGCCTCAAAAAATTAAAAATAGAACTACCTTATGAACCAGCAATTCTACTTCTGAGTATTTATCCAAAGAAATCCAAAATATGTTCATTGCAGTGCTACTTACAATAGTCATGATACAGAAGCAACCTAAGTGGCTATCAATAGATAACTAGATAAAGAAGAGCCATATACTCTAAACAAGTAATACTGTTATTTTTATGTCTTATCGGCCATGTCTTCAGTGCACAATGTAAACACATACTTGAAGTCAGTGGTTTTCAGAGCATAGTCCCTGGATCTGCAACTTTAGCATCTCTTTGGGAACTTTTGGGAGCCATACCTAATATTGTAATATTCCATTGCTAAAATAGAATATTACTTGGCCATAAAAAAGAATAAAATCTTACCAATTACTACAACATGGATGGACCTAGAGAGTATAATGCTAAGCGAGATAAGTCAGATAGAGAAAGACAGATACCATATAATTTCACTTCTATATGGAATCTAAAAAGAAAGGAACAAACAGAACAGAAACAGATTCATAGATAGAGAACAAACTTATAATTGACAGATAGGAGGGAGGTTGGAGAGCTAAGTGAAAAAGGTAGAGGGGTTAAGAAATACAGATTGGCAGTTACAAAATAGTCAAGGGAATATAAAGTACAGCATAGGAAATATATATAGTCAATAATATTGTAGCAACTGTATGGTGCAAGCTAGGTACTAGACTATTGGAGAGATCAGTTTGTAAGTTATATAAGTGTCTAACCACTATTCTATACACCTGAAATTAGTATATCGAATGTCAACTGTAAGTGAAAAAAAATTAAATTTAAAAAAATTACACAGACCACTGGGCTTGACTGGTATGGTTGTTCTCTTTCTAGGTGTGAAAACAGCTTAAGTTCGGGAGGGAAGAACCATGAGGTTTCTTGTTTTTTGTTTTTAATGTACTTTCCCTGGTACATTTTATAGATTTATCAGTCCACAGACAAAGAGAGGATGGTACAGGGTCACTGTGACTGGGAATTTATGTTTACTTTTCTTTTCAAGGATGGGCAGCTATTTGGGCTGGAACCTGAGGTGGCTTCTGACTGACAGAGATGTTGGGCTCTTTCTACATAATGGAGTACCTGGGAGGGAATCGATGATCACTAGTTTCTTAATGTGGAAACAAGTTCAACACTATCTTCAAAATATTTGTTTCGCGTTTGTCAGCCCTATTGTCCTGAAGGGAATTGACAAAAATAAGTCTCATAACTGGGTCAGCAATTGGCCATATTTAGAAGATTTTAATTCTGCCCTATTTCTAGCACTTTGTAATTGTGCAGATAAGTAATGTAGAGAGGAAATAGGTATTTTAAACCATACTAATTAGTTTTGTTATCTTACATTTTTTACATCTCATTACCTGTTATAAGACATTTCAATTATAAAATGTGCAATTGAATAAGGGACTTTACTTAACTTTACCTAAATTAAATGATTAAAAAATAAAATTTAGTAGCAGTAGAGTATTTCAAAACTTTTCTTCAGCATAGAATTATATTTGGCATATGCCTGTTCTATACTTTTGTCTGGTTCATGGAAGCTGTAATTACAGGTGCAAGCTCTGGAGACCAAACACCTGGGTTTGATTCATACTCATTTAGTTCTTAACCTGTGCAACTTCATCCACCAAGTTCTCCCTAATCACTAATTGTCACCTGTAAACTGGAAATAATAATAGTACCAACTTCCTAGGGGTATTGGAAGAATTAAATGAGGTAAACCAAAAAAGTGTTTAGCTTAACACCTGACTTAGAATAAGCACTTATATTATAATCTAATAGTTACAGAATAGTAGCAGTAGGCATAGGAGTACAAAGCAAGGTGCCAGGCAGAAATAAACTATTCTTAAGTGCTTTCTTTAAAATAAGGGTGTTTATATTGTGGAGATAGGGCTTTAAGCAGTAATTTTCAAACATGAGTATATGCCAGGGTTGCCTGCAAGATGGATTAAAACACAAATCATTGGGCCCCACTCCTGCAATGTCTCACTGGGGGGATGGGGAGACACAGTATTTGCAATACTAAAAAGCTCCCAAAGGGATGCTAATGCTGCAGATCCAGAGATCACACTCTGAAAACCACTGACTTCAAGTATCTGTTTAAATCATGCACTGAAGACATGACCGATAGATATAAAAATAACAGTAATACTTGTTTGGAGTGTGTAAATTCCTATCTTTCAAGAGGCAAAAGGCCTCTAAAAAATGTAACTGTATGAGATATTATTTGTCTTTAATTGAGGGAGACGTGGAAAGTATAGGGCTTTGCCAGATATAAAGTCAGTGTGGTCTCACTCGAGTCCAAAGAAGCTGTAGGGTTAGGATCCGAAATCCTGAACCATACCTAGTACTTCCTCTCATTGAGACAGTGCTACCTCCTCCATTTCCATAAAGCCACCTGCTTACAGACTGATCCTACAGGCTACTGCAGATCTGCTGGTAGGCCCTACTGATGTTCCACAGACTCCTCTTAAAGCTACGTACATGTACAGAGTCTTTACTTCGAAAACATTCATAAAACACATTTAAAGATGACATACTTCCTTTTCTCAACCATCTCCCAGCAGTAGAAAGATATCTCAAATTGGTGTTTCAGGAAAATATGTGCACATTTTTTAAAATGATGTCTTTATTTGCATTGAGAATGATGGCAGATGAGCACAGTGCTAGTTAAGGATGCAAATGAGCTGCTGTGTCTGCTTGATCTTTTGTTACACACATATATGACTCCTGCCACAGACTTCCATATATAACCTTTATAAAGTGTATCAAATAATAATTGAACTCATCTCTGCTGTCTTTAATACTTTTCTAGTGTTCTTTAAAAGCAAAGTGAACTGTGCATTGTGCTCTTTCATAGTGTATCATATTATTTTGAGATTCAACATTTTAAGAATATCACCATTAAGTATGAAGCTATAAAATTTCACCTCACACCAAAGAAGACAGACAATGGCATAAACTGTCTCATTTCTATTGACTTTTGTCCACATCTTTGGGTTTTTATTTGTTTTATTGAAATATTTTATACTTTAGATTCTCTCACTAATGATTCTTATATAGCCAAACCTGGACTTGAGACTTGGGAGCATGGTTCTGTTCAACTCTTACCCTTGTTTTCATGATTTTCTGTTTGTTCTGTTCTACTGTCTGATCTAGAGTCACCTGGCACTGCCAGTGTTCCGCTTAGAGTTCAAAACTCTTGGCGACGTTCCCAGTTTTTCTCCCAGTCAGGTAAAATGCATACTGAGTAGCTGTATTTCTTTTGTGCAAAAAATCCATGTTACGAGCAACCAATAATATCTGGTATTTTTCTTCATTTCTGATTTCAGAAAAAAAATGCTTGTTTCTGGCACGCAGTTAGCAAAGAACTAGTCTTTCATATCAGTGCAAATTATACTAAAATTGGGAGGAAATTCACAGAATTTTACTTTGATTTTGAAAAATCTGAAGAAATAATAATATTCACCTCTTTTTTTATTGTCCCCTTCTCTTTTTTTAAACAAAGATCAGAAACAATTACCAGGAACTGGTAATAGTTCTCTTGTTAACTGTGTCACTCTTTTTACTTCCTGAATGACATCTGGCCTCTCTATGTATGATACTTTTCCAAGTCAGACAATGAGGGAACTGTCAATCAAGTCAGAATGCAAGGTGCATTAAAAACAAGCATTAATTGGAATATATTTTGCTTCCTGTAGTCTACTACCTGGTGCTAATTAATGTGAACAATCATATCATACTGGTTATAATCTTTTTGGTGATGGGTACAAACTGCTTCAAGGGTGTGCTTTATTATGATTTTCTAATGCTTCTGGCTTACAACAACAACAAAAAAAATTGGTTTGAAGCTGACATAGGAACCATACTCCACTGCAGAGATCAAAGAGAATGTAGTAGGAAATGGCTCACATTGTGATCTTTTCTTTTTTTTTCTTTCTGTGCAGTGGATTCTCCAAGCAGTGAAAAGTCACCTATAACTACACCTGTAAGTCACTCATTTTAAGAAAAAACATTATACATCTAGTGATTTTAATTTATAAGGTATTTGATTCACTTAAAGAAGATTCAGTCAAAAATGGGCTATAATAATTGATTGTAAAAGAATAATTGAAAGTTATGTATAATGCTGTCAGGTGAATTATGAAGAAAAACATAGGTTTCATTATGTAGAGTTGTGATCATGCCTGGAAACAAAGTGGTAAGTCAGGAAAATAAAATCTAAAAGAAACAATTAAATTGATTGTGACAACAGAAATTAGTATTAAAATACGTAACTTCCCTAGGCATTCAAAATTATTTTTTTAAATGAAAACAATATTTCCACATAGTGTATTTTGGCAACAGGGCCCAACCTGCAATCTCTCTGAGATATCCAAGCTGTCTCTGTTGTACCCTTTATCACAATCAATATCTTGAAGTAACTGTACATTTAGTATTTAATTTTTTATTTGAAAGAATTTTTAAAAATCATTTGCTAATTAAAATGTCAAGACATGACAATGGCAATTGTTTGCTGCTGAGTTTTATCTGAACAATCTCTACACACCTGACTCCTTTCTAAATTGTGTGTTTCCAGGGCTGAGCCCTTTGTTTACCTTCTAAAATTCCCACTGGATTTGTAGACTTCCTGCCTGGCACAATCAACTGTACCATTTTCCCTGAGCCCCCTGGGTGCAGTCACATAATCACCAGTACACCTTTGATTCCAGATTTACTGACTGTATACCCTGAAGGCTCATTGAACTTTGTCTTCCTGGACTGTACAATAAGATAATAAAACCTTCTTTTCAGGGTGTTGTGGGCCTTAATTGAAATGATTATTCAAAAGCCTCTAGCACAGCACAGCACCTGATGCATGAACAAATCCTCCCTAGTGGCTAATCCAAGAGGCCCACCATGGCCTATACCAATTCTTACCTATAAGGAAATTGTCTCACTTTGAGACTTCCTAAGTGCCAGTGCAGAATGGAGAAGGTAGATTCATCATGCCACATAACTCTCAATATCTTCCAGAATTAGCAACCATTTGTGGAAGCTTCCTCAACCAATTCTGGGAATCTTGAGTACACTCACAGTGGATGGGGACCCCTAGAAGGACCCCAAAGCTGGCAATCATGGCACAGATTTGAAGACTACGACTGAACCCATTGATTTCTATTTTAAATGACATGGAACAACAATGTTGTATTGTTTTTGTATCCCTGGGCAGGGGTAGAGAGGAAGGGTGCCCTAAAGAGATATATTCTTATATCTGATTTATGGAAAATAAGAAAGAACAAGAAAGAAACATATTACCTACCTGTATAAGTGAATTCTCTGAAAATACCCACCCAATTTTGTTAATTTTTTTTTGGGGGGGGGTGATAAATAGCTCTTCATAGAATAGGAAAGTAAAATAAATTTGAAAATAAGAGCAACTTGAAGAGGAACCAATCCTTTGAATATGCTGACCTCAATAGACTCAGGTCATTTTTGGTCAGACTTGGAGTGGCCTTAAGCTACAGAGTCAGGGTCTATGAAGGGGAGTAAAGAAGGCAATGTATTACCCAGCATGAAGTCCATTCGTTTATTCAGCAAACATTTATTAAAGGCCTAAAAATGCAAGATCTTAGGATACTTAGGATAAAGGATAAAGGGCCCGGCCTATCCTTGAGAAACCCCTCAGCCAAAAGAAGATACGGATCTGTAAATAGATAAACCAAGTGGGCTAAATGCTCTCCATTACGACTTTCTTAGCACCTTTTATATCTCTTTTATGATACTCTTTTATGATAGTTATCCCACTGTCCTCTGGTGATCATTTACGTATTGGTTGCCCCACAACAAACTCCCCCATCCTGCCACACATGCGCGCGCGCGCGCGCGCACGCACACACACACACACACACACACACACACACATACACACACACTCAGTACATTGTAAATTCAACAAAGCTGGGACTCTGAGCCATCTCATATCCCCACCTGGCCTCTATTATTAAGTGCTCAGCAAATAATTGCCAAAGAGCACAATCACCATTTTTTCCCTCCCTCTTGTTTGTCACGTGGGTATCTTCTTTATCTTACTCTGGAAGTGCTTGTTTTTTTCTCTCTTGCTTTTAAACAAATATTCTATGTTTTCTTCTGAGCTCTATTCTCCTAGCCTACTCCTGTCCTATCTGCTTACTCCTTATTTGACTTATTCTTGTAAATACTATCTAGTGAAATCTGAAAATTAAATAATTTCTAATTGTTGCTCTTATTTTCCTACTAGTGGACTTTACTCATTGAGCTTCCTATGGCTTTATTCAGAAAACCACACCCTTGTTCCTCAAAAGACAAAGAAGGGCCATCTTCCTGAGAGAGATTCTGAATATTTCAACTGCTTGCAAGTCTTTGGAAAATGCTGTGTGGAGCCAACATCCAACATTATTAATCCAGTAGATTTTCCCATCTGAGACTCACATTTGGATGTTGTCTGGTCATCCAAGAAAATTTGGGAAACTTTAGATTACATGCAATTAAATAGTTTTTCCCCTGAATAACTAACCTCTCAGAGCCTTTAGTATGCTGACATGCAATGTGAATCCCAGGAGCGGTGTATAGAAAGTACATTTTCTCACTTGTTCATCCCCCTTTCTTTGACTTTTTGTGGGCATTGTGGCCATCCCAACCATTTGCAGGAGCCACAGCAAGAGTACAAATTGAGACCTACATTTCATATGTCAAAATATATTAAAGATATAAATATTTATAAAGTTATAAATCTAGCAACACCCATGGCCTCTCCTGCATTCTCAGCCTGGAGATGCTTTTCTGGGGCAACCCAGAGGTCACACACCTTGGTGGTAGCACAGATCCGTGGCCGGCAGGGCAAAGGTGGGCTGACCCAGGTATCTTGGGCAGTAATTGGTCCCATCTAACCTGGAACAGGATTGACCCTGCCCAACACAGCCAGGATCGGTTAGTTCTGCCTGCTCCTCACGCCACCTCAGGCTCTCCCACTTCTTCCTAACTCTTCTACCCTTGTCTCACTTTTTCTCTCAAGATTCCCAGCCAGTTCTAAATGTCTCCCAAAACTATTCCATCAGAGGGAAGGGAGGAAGCATAGTTATTGGGGAACCTGCTTTGCCTCAGGTGGTGGGGGAGGCCAACTTTAAATATAGCAGACCCACCTTTTACTGGTTTCCCAGGGGCCAGCCACGGTTTTTCTCCCCACCTCCTCCCGGACCCTCTCAATCTCACATTCTGTGGCCTGGTTGCCCACTTTAGTTCATGCATCTTTCTCTCGTTATTCCTGTTCTCTCACCTGGTTCCCAAACTCACAAAAACCTTTCTTAAAGGAAAAAAAAAAGTCCTTGGGTTTGACTCATGCAGGTGCCAGGGCAGGGACTCTTCCCTGCCCCTTCCTGGATCTCAGGTGATACTAGTGGGCATTGGTGAGTTAAATAATCCACTTTAGAGAAAGCTGTTGTAGGAAAGCAATAACAGTACAAAACATTACCTAGTTCTATAGTGCAACAAACGTCACTTACAAGATGCAGTTCTGCTGAAATAAGCATTCTCATTTGCTCGGATCCAGGATCAATATGCAGAATGAGTATCTTACGCTCCAGAGCGTGAATACATTTAAGAAATCACTTCTAAAAGAAATGAAGCGAAAGCCTTCCCATGCCAGGGGCTAATTACTTCATGTTTTCATTAGCTCCAAAAAGGTTCAGAGAATCATATCAGCCTCTTGGAAATAAACCAAAGAGGGACTGAGATTAAAGAGCATTATCTGCCAACAAAGAGAATGTTTAGAAATGTGAAGGCTTCTGCTTCTGCTTCTGCTTCTGTTTCTGCGTGTCCATTAGAGTGCTAGGTCGTAGGCAAACGTGTCCCTTGCCCTGGTCTGGCGTTGAAGACACGGCTCAATTCTGATTATGCTTTTATTTTCTAAGCAGTTTAAGTTCTGGGCATGGGACCCGGAAGAAGAGCGCAGGCGACAGGAAAGATGGCAGCAGGAGCAGGAGCGTTTGCTCCAGGTAGGGCTGGGTTTGCTGCTTTTTTTTTCTTTTAGATGATTCTCTCCTAATTTCTGTTGTATTAAATACAACAGACTTTATCACAGGAAACACATGGAATTAGATTCTTCCCAGAAGTCAGTATGTCTAAATCAGTTCATTTTGTGTCCATGCAACATAATGCCTTGTGTCAAATTCCTCCTACCAAAAGTTATACTGATGAAGACAAAGAAAAAGCATTTCACTTAAAAAAATAAAACTCTCCAAGTGTTGATTAAGAGCCAACCCATTCTTTACCTC
The DNA here is from genome assembly GCA_004027375.1 of Macroglossus sobrinus. Lineage (NCBI taxonomy): Eukaryota > Metazoa > Chordata > Mammalia > Chiroptera > Pteropodidae > Macroglossus > Macroglossus sobrinus. Next base: position 86,236 of record PVKZ01003020.1, read on the forward strand.
TGTAGTTATCAATCTAAGTAGCAGTGGGACTGAATTATCGAACAAGGCCTGGGTCTTATTCCTTAACTAGAAATGTTTGCTCCATCTTTAAGTAATAGCTGCTAATTTTCATTTCCAGAAAAATTCTGGAAGTAAATTTATCACATTCCTTCTTGTTTCATGCCAGTTTTATGGACTAACAGGGCTTCAGAAAGTAACATAATAACCTTAGAAACCGATCTATGCTGAGCCCTTGGAATATTCCAGTTCAGTTCTCATAAAACTCTTCAAAGTATGTCTGATTAGCCCCAGGTTGTCTTTGGAGAAACTAATCCTCAAAGAAGTTAAATTATTGCCCAAAGTCACACAGCTAACAAGGGTAGAGCCTGATTTCAAATCCAAGTCTGAATGACTTTAAAATTCATGTTCTTTCCACTATACCCTCAAGAGTACTGATTTCACTCAAAAGTTCATAAGTGGAAAGAATTTTAAATCTCATTAATTTGATGGCTTTCTGCTGCTGCGTAGAAAGAAATGCTTAATGCAAATGTTTCTAAATCTTTTTGTTCTAATCCTTTTGAATTAATTCCCAAGGGTAGGAAGCAGGGGTCAGTTTAGATAGCTAAACTTTAGGCCTTAGGCTTTAGGCCTGCCATTTAAATTTGACATTTTTAAAATTGGGCAGAGGTAAACTTTCAATATCAAAATATTAATAAGAACTGGATTCAGCAAAGTCCCAGAGCTGCCATGATTTTTAGATCCATTAGGAGACTGCACACCAGCCCTGGCCATCTGCTATTCTCTTGGAAATCAGATGCCCATTTTCTAGCTAAATAGTGAACAGCCAAGAGTTAGAAATTTCACTGAGTAAAGATGACAGGCAAGTGTGCTTTCCCATGATGGTATGCTGTCTGTTACACTCTGAAATGTGGCATGGTTACAGATGTAGGCATATATATTGATCCTGTCCCACCAAATTATTACCCAGTGTGGTGAAATTGTGGGCTTTGGGGCAAGGTGTTTGTAGGGAAGAAAGGGTTAGGAGTAGGAGGTAGTGCAGACACACATCTTTCACTCCCTGCATTACCATTATCAGTTCACACTGTCAGTGAAGGGAGCACATTCAGGATGCACACTCCTAGAACCAATAAACCTAAAATGCTTGGCTTATTTTTAAGCTTTTGTGAAATTTTGAAGTCTATTTTCTTTATTCTGAAAAACCCCTCAAGTATCTCTCTAAAACTGTACAATATTAAGTTTTGATAACAAAATTTTTTTGCCTGGAATTAAAAGCCTGCCAAGGGTTGACTAGGTCATTAATAAGAACACCAGGCTCCAGACAATCCCAGTAAAGCACTTTTGCTCCTAAAATAATGACGTAACTGGTAATACCTAGAGGAAATTTCAGTGCCTTCCACAAGAAGATAGAAGCACAGACTTGTTTTAGCCTCAGAGAGATAATTGACAATCAGGCTAAAATATTTGACTGTGTGTGCTACACTTCAGTGATTCCTTTGTCTCTGTCACATCAGGGATGCCAGTCCCAAGGCATCCAGGGGTATCAGTTCTCATTTTAGGCATTAATTTTAATCTCCATTTATCCATTTCTTCTAGTCAGCTGTCAGGGACTCCAGTCACATTTTTAAAGCCATTCTTACTCAGAGTATTTTATTTTTTCTCCCATAAGTGGTGTCTAGTGCTATACTGTTTCTGAAAATAGTAATAGCAGTTCTGATATTTGAAGCCTTCTAATAGGCTGTTTAAAAGCTACTCTTAATTCAGAAGTTACTTAAAGCTAGGAAGATTCTATTTTGGTAGAATAGTTATAAGCAAAGAGTAATTCAGCTACTCAGCTAATTATCATCTTGTCCACTTTGAACCTTTCTGCAGGATTTTTTTTTTATTTTGTTTTAATTTTACCTTTTATTAAACTCTCCCCGCAGCAATGTATTTCTATTAGTGGAATGGCAAAGCTCATCTCTGAAGAACCCAGTAAAAGCAAACTATTGGTTTAGGCTACCTCCTAGGACAAAGCCCTTAAAGTTAAAGAATATTTTAGAATCTTTCAATCTTTTCATGTTTTTTCTTTCTATAAGCAGATGTCTTCTCATATATCTGAAGGACAATTCTATAAAACACCAACAGCAGAAAATACTACCCTATTGGATTTTTTGGGTCCTAACACATTTGAGTACCACGAAATAGTATTCCCCCTGTGTTGCATGAATGGATTAGATTCAGAATAAGAAGGTAGTCTTGAAAAATATTGTACGTGGTGGTTTAGAGGGAGGGGAAGTCCCAATAATGCATGTAGTCATTCATTCAGAACCATCTATGCAAATTCTATAACAGGAGAAATACCAGAAAGAGCAGAACAAGCTGAAAGAAGAGTGGGAAAAGGCCCAAAAGGAAGTGGAAGAGGAAGAACGTAGATACTACGAAGAGGTAGGAAATTCCCAAAAAGGAATTTGACCTTGCAGTCCTAATTCCTCAAAGGCCATCAATATTTTCTGTGTCTATGGAATGTGTATGCATGTGGCTCTGTCTGATTCTCTTTATTCACAGCACAGCCTATCATCCTCTTTAAATGAGTCATATCTCTAGGCTCTAAAAGACCCCAATTACCCTAGATTTAGTTTGTATTGAGTTATTGTCAAGAGAGACAATGTAATTGTATCTGTTCTCTAGTCAGAGAGTCAGATTTTTTATTTGTCTTAGAGAGATGACATGAAAGTATCAATTTATTTATTTGTGTGTCTGTTTGAATCAAGCATATTTGGTAGTAGTGAATTAATTTTATGAGGATAATTTTGATATTGAGGCCAAATGAATTCTTATCACTACATTCACTATATGGTGCTAAAGAGATTTAAAGGGGAGGAGCATTTGGTTTTGTTTTTTTCTTTTTTCTTTTTTTTTAGATAAACAAACCAGACCACAGTAGATAATTTAAAGGGAGCTATATTTTATGTATATTATCTCAAATTGGTTTATGATTAATATTGTTGGGAATCTTATCTTCAACAGTTTTTGTGTATAATAGAATTTTACTGACTCCTAATAGCATTTCTAATTAGGCTTCTTGAATGACACTAACTAATTAATTTGCAAAGACTTTGTTTTTATATTAAATTAAATGCTAAGTTTTAAATTATTGCCGATAAAGAGTGTTATCTGATTTACATGTTTTCAGAAAATAAGACCTTCTTTCCATGCCCTGCTTGTTTGCTGGGTTTTTTTTCCCCAGAGATCCTTAATGAAATTTTTCTCTTGACAAATATGATTTTTTACTCTTTTTCCTTTCATTCATTCTTGTCCTTCCTCTTAGGAGCGCAAAATAATTGAAGACACTGTGGTTCCATTTACTATTTCTTCAAGTTCTGCAGACCAGCTATCTACATCCTTCTCTATGACTGAAGGCAGTGGAACAGTGGTGAGACCATAGATTAAAAGCAAATTGTGATGTAAACAAACCTAATTAGAAGTATAAACCACAAGGCCAAGTTTTCTACCAGTTTAAATCAGGACTAGCTATTCTCTAGAATCATGTCAGCTACTACAAGGCCATTGTACCCCATGGAGTTGTCACTGCCATCATCAAACCCTAGAATCATTTCCTGAGGAGCAATAAAGTCATCCCTGAGGCCAGATCTGCCCACACAGGCTGGCAACCAAAGTCTCTCTGTGCTGGCTGGCAAGGTCCTGATTAGTAAGCTGTGTGCTAGAATGTCCTTGGTACCCATCATCCTTTCATTCCACAGGCATGTATTCCTCTTTGCCTAACACACATCCCTTTGTGCTCTCTACCAGCCTTCATGAAAGTTGCCTCTCTCCTACTCTTAAAATTCCACATGAAATTACATGTGTCTTCAAAATCTGGAAAGAACCCAGAAAAGCTGATCCACCTCAGTATCCCCTGAATAAGGTCATGAAGGTAGTGGACAAAGTCTATAAACTGCATTTAAATGTAATAACTGTTGGGTTATAACTATAGTTATATAGTTATAACTATTTGTCCTGAAATGAGCAGTACTATGACTGTTTAGTTTTTAAAAGTGAGTTTTCTAACTAACTCTCTTTCATTATAAATTTAGAGAGAGATCTAGATTGCACACTTATTTCAAATCTTTAGCTTATTTCAAAGATGTGTTAACCTAGTTGCACAGTTATTTCAAATCTTTGGAACTCAGTTACTATTCAGTTAATTTGAACAACTATTCTTTAAATTCTAGGCAATGCAATTGAAAAACAAAGTTTCAAGTATCCCATAGCCAGAGATGAGTGTTGTCCAGTGTTTTTTAAAATTTATATTCAAGATTATCCTTGTTTTTCCTCCATTAGAGTAAGATGGGCCTGGAAAACTGTCAAGAAGAACAGGATACAAGACAGAAGAAATCATTCCAGGGGGACAATAATGACTTATTGGTTAAGACTAGAGAAAGTGATCCAGTAGAGGAAGAGGGCAGGTATGAACCATACTAGGCTATCTGTCTACTTGTGTGAAACCAGGCTCTGCCTGTGCACTCCCAGGAAGGGTACTCATTGCTAACACAAATCATATTTGGCTTTGAAAAGATCATTCCAGTAATACATTACATATTGCTTGAACACATTCTAATAACCCTGAAGTCAGCATCTTCATACTATTGAATATAAATAGGCTTCTTTTAAAATAGGCAAAACCTTTTTTTAAACAAGGAGAGACAGTTTAGATCATCAACGTAACATGTTGTTAGTTCAGAGCTCCAATCCTAAACATCACTCACCTGAAATGGTTAATATGTCCAGAGGGACAGAGGTTAAATGATGCCTTGGGGTCGCACCCACTGTGGTTTTATTGTGGGCCTGAACTTTACTATTAGTATTCTCTGAGCTGTGAAAAGCCATGTTTACTGTGAGTGATGATAAAAAAGATAACCAACTAATTGATTGGTCATGAGTAATCACCCTACTCATGGGTTTCAGTATGTATTTGGGAGATCAGAACAGGTACCCAGATAGCCCAGCTGCATTCAGAGCTAGCTCAGATGAGAGATGAATCTGGTTGTAGCTATGGGCTATAGTGGGTTTATTTATGCCACCCTACACTTAACCTAGAAGGGACCTGCAGAAACCCAGGAGGCTGGCAGTGCTCTACCAACAGCAAGTTTTTTATGAAACAGATGTTTGCCTCTGGGAATCTGAGATGCCAAATAGATAATGATAAGTGTGCATGCTGGACCACGCAGCACACACCATCCTCAGAGGGACCTTAAGGCATGAAAAGCTATCTGTCATTCTCAAAGACTGGTCAATTGAAAGGTTAGCTGAAAGCTGAACTCTTCTGGTGGGACTTACTCTGAGAATCCTCCTGTGCTCATCAGCTAGACTGGGTGAGTTGTAGGATATAGGAGTTCAGGCCACAAGTCTGGAGTCTGCAGAACAGCACATCTGTTTCTAGTTTACACTGTTTATAGGAACTTTCCACGTGTATGAAATGAAAGCCACTCATCCAGAATATTGGAATACCACTGATAAGCATTTTACATAATTTTTTGCTAGTTTCCTATTGCCACCGGGAACTTTTAAAAAGCTCTTCCATATCTCCTTTCTTTGCACACAGAAACTCCTGTAAGGCCAGTGGATTACCATGAGCTGCCAAAGCCCCATGTGGCCCAAATGATTTCTGCAGTATGCCCTCCCTTGTGCAATTCTGGGAGAATCCAGTTCACTCTGGTATCCCTTGAGAATATTAGAATGAATTTCTTTGTGGACAGGGAGGTGGGGAGGACAAGTTTGCTAAATTTATGGGTCATAAAAATGAGTAGCATTCTAGAGCATTGAAATCCATTTTGAATCTAGTTTAAAGTAAAAAGAATAAACATTTAGCTAGCCCCATTTATTTTTTTCATATTGAAGTTGGTATTTCCATATGCTAGGGAATAAGTTTAGTTCAGTTTTTATCTCTCTTCTGAAATATATTTATTTATTTTAACAGCCTAATTCAAGGGACCTTGACTGATTCTGAGAACCCCATATCGAAAGGAAACTATCAGGATGACCAGCTGGATACAGAAGCTGTGGCCCCACACTGTGAGGTGAACCCACAGCTAGCTCAGGGTAAGGCGGGAGAATTGAACCCTGATATTTAAGTTGTTGTAAGACATTACTCCTTCATGGTCCAGACAGAGATGACCTTCTCTGGCTGTGAGCTTCCCTTCTACCTTAGGTAAATAGCACAGTGAATAAACTCCCACCACCACATGCCCTGACTCTCCATAGAATCACCTTGAGACTCAGCAGGCATTAGCACTTTAAAGAAAGGTGACTTACTAAGCATTAAGGTTACATTACTGAGCACTAAGTTTATGTTCTTTATTTGGCCTCAGATCCATCACAGAATCAGCTGTTATCAAACTCGCCAATGAACATTTTAGAAGATGTAAAGCCAAAAACTCTCGCTTTGGATAAAAGCATTAACCATCAGATTGAGTCTCCAAGTGAAAAGCAGAAGTGAGTAATCAAAAAAGATGAATATGCAATTCCTTTTATTCCTTAATTCTTATTGACTAAGAAGAGGGGAAATGAAAAAGTGTGAGATGGCAAGATATTAGCAGCATTTTTATGCTTTCTCTCCATTGAATCTCATTAACAAGTTAACAGATATTTACAGAAATTTAGGACAATCTTTGTGGCAAGTAAACATTCAGTCTGAATTTATCAGTTTGAAAGAGGCAAAGTAGTTCTTAACCCACAGATCTACATATTGTAAAGAATATGGAAGAATGTTGTATCAACAGTTCATTTGAGTAAGTTAAATTATGTCAGAGCCTACTGACAAGTATTTTTTCAAGGAAAAAATATTTTTCTCTTATCATCATTCTCTCCCTTTAAGTAGCTACCACAGGCAATATTCTAATTTTGTAAGATTTATATCATTTTACAATAATATTTCCTAACATGTTTGAAGCACTTCAATAGGCACTGTGTTATAGGGTTTACATAGCTCTGCTTTTCATATATTAACTCATTGAACTATCTCAATAACTTTAATTGGGTTATTGTTCCCATTTTACATATGAGGATTTTGAAGCTCAGGAAAATTAAATAACTTATCCAAAGTACTTGCCTGGTTAAGTGGTAGAGGAAATCAAAATGAACTCATAGTTCTATGATAAGATCATATCTGAACTAGAGGTTCCTTGTAATCAGTTTTAAAATTATAGCATTCATTATACTTTAACCAGTCATTCTAACTGGAGCCAGACCACCTACCTGGCTAGGGCTTTGAGCAAGCTGATTAATCTTTCTCTGTCTCAGTTTCCTCATGTAAAAAATAAGAATAATAGTAATACCTGCCTCATAGGGTTTTGTGTTTGGAAAATAATGTTTTATATAGTATAATGGTGGTAGTGACAGTGGTGATGATGGTAATAATGATAACTTGTTTTATAAGTTCAACTTTTTACCTTATTTTCTGTGATATTTTTTAAAATACAGTGTTTGAACTATTTCTCCCTTTTCTCTTATGTCTATCCAATTTTATTTCTATATGTCTAGATGACACTCAGAATCAATGGAAGCTAAAATTACATAGAAGTAATCATTATTGTTATTGATTATTGCAGCAATTTTGAACTTTTTTTAAGGGAATGGCACTTATACTTTAGGATGTTACATGAAAATGTGATATTTTGGAGAAGACAAGTTCTGCCAGAGGAGGCAGGTTTGGATGGGCATTGGGCTCAGAAAGCTATTCTGAAAGCAGTTAGGACACAGATGGGCTCATGCTCTGTTCACTTCTATGTTGGCATTTCTCTTATTCTCATTTTTTTTTTGTATTCTCTCCCACATGAAATTTTATAAATAAGAGCCCAGAACTAATGGCTTAATCACAGGCGGGTTTGTGCAACCAACACCACCTGTGAAACTATTCTGGTAGCTTCTGCCTGGGGACCATCTGCTTTGTAGATGCCTATGATATAGTGGCTATTAAATGTTTTGAGCATCTCCCCTAATAACAGGTTTCAAAATTGAATTTATTGATAGGGTAGAAGCCTCCTCCCTGCAAAGTGCCTTCTTTTAGATTTGCCCTTTATTTCTGGGCTCTTTTTAAAAGCTTTTTCCTATATCCCTACTTATCTCTCCCCTCCCACCCATTCCATAATTTTTATATCTAACTCAGCATGCAATTTTAACTAAGCAAAGAACCTGGCAAAAATAAAGTTTATAAAAAGTCTGTTTTATATTCAACCATGCCACTCTGGTTTTGATATTATGCAGATAATGTATGTGTAATCTTTGCTAGATGGAATTATTATTTTTTGTCCTCTATAAAAAAATTACCACTAAGACACTCTATGGTATTTTGTTATAAAGGAAGTATTTATTTTCTTATCTAAAATGTCTTTTCTTGTAGGATTGGGCTTCTCTTTACTTGTCATAATTTTTGGCTCCTTTACCATGTTACAGGAAAAGCCCTCAAGAGAACTTTCAGGTGGAACACTTGTCTCCCTGTCCTTCCACCCCTCCTGGCCAGTCACCAAACAGGTACAAGAGGTCAGCAAAACCTTCTGAGGCAGTTTTGTTTTTACTAGAGCCTTCCAAGTATAATTTTAACCAAATTAGTGCTTGCCAAATGATTTTGAGGGGATCGTTCATCCAAGTCTCTTATACACACACAGGCAAGAGGAAAGAACACATTCCCCATCCACCTGTAGCCTACAATAGAAAAAGCCAAGAATGTGACGTTGGTGTATCTGTGGCCATAGGTCTTTAATTATATTGTGTGGAATCTGCAATCTAATAATAAAAACCACCAGACAATTGCTGGGCTCCTAAGTCAGCACCTTTTCTTCCAAGATAGGTTGGTCTTTCTAGGCAGGATCCGCTGATGGCTCTTACAGAGAACCAGGCAGGAGCTGAGAAATGAAACTTCATTCTTCTTTTCACCCTACTCAAGCTCTCTGATGATTCTGAATATAAATTGGGCCCCATGACATTCTTAAAAGCTGCCTGAATTCTCATTCACTGGAGAGATCAATTACTGAGTACTCAGAGGTTTTCTTTGATTTAGAAATTTCATTTAACTACTGGATAAGAGGGAAATCCTAATAAATAGAGTTTGCTTAGGACAACTCTTCCTTTTTTCTCTGGTCTTCCTTTCTGTTTCTTCTGTCCCTCTGTACCCCATTGGCTTTTGAATGACACTGCATATCTTAAATTTCTTGTGTAATTCCAAGAGCTTTCCAAACAATAGGCAACATCACTATCTGATCTCAGTCGTGGGAAAGCTGCCTAAGAAGACTGCCATCAAATGCCCTCACATGCTGTTGGTCTGCTGGATTTGGTTCTAGTCCATTGATGGGCACTGTTTTAGGGGCTGCCAGAACACAGAGATGGAGTACATGCAGCTCATGTCCTCAAGGGGCTTAGAACTCAGAGACAATGTCAAGCGCCCAGATTATAGAGTCAGAGTATTTACGCTGGTAGAGATAGTGGAGATAACCTAGTCCAGTTCTCTTGTTTTAAAAGTAAAAGGGAAACCCAGAGTGAGTTCTTTATACTAGATCACAAAACTTAGTGACAGAGCAGGGATTAAATTCCTTATCTGTCTGGGACCTGTTGGGCTGTATCACAATTGCCTCATTATTTTTAGACAACAAAAAAATTGTTTTTCTTAAATAAAAAGAAATGCCCTAGTGGGCCAATGAATCAATTACAGAAAATTTTAAAGCAATATTGACACCTTAGTAAAGCTAAATGTGATTATTTGGGGGGACTTATAAAATCTTGAGATAAATACCTTGAATTATTTCAAGGCATTTGATCACTATGGTTGAATAGACTACAATATAAACTTGTAACAAATAACTAAAACACATGTGCACTGACACACACAAAATTTTATATGACTATGTGGATCTATTGTAGTTAGTTTGCAAACAGTTGTTTGCAAATTATATCTAACGCTCATTATCGGTTTAGTAATTGTCATTTCACTCATGATATAAACATTTTAAAAATCCATGTTTTCTTTTTTTGCATGAGTCTACATGTTTATGTGTTTAACCAACTATTATAAACGGAATATTTTATTGTATGTTTTTAAACCTAGGTCTATAAGTGGGAAGAAGCTGTGCTCTTCCTGTGGGCTTCCTTTGGGAAAAGGAGCTGCGATGATCATTGAGACCCTCAATCTCTATTTTCATATCCAGTGCTTTAGGGTATGTATTTATCACTCCTCTCTACATACGGTTTTGTGATGTCTTTTGGCATTGTTCTGTGCCGAGAAATACCTCCTGGAAATCCTGACAGCCTTTGCTTGTGAATCTGCCCCCTTCTATGTCATACAAAATTGTGCGTGTAGTCCATCCTTCAGTTTGAAACTCTCTGCTCTCACTCATCCCTCTGGGATGTTGCGTTAGAAGAAGCAAAACAGGTTTGTGCAATGTGTCTTTATAAGACAGCTTTCATTGCTAAATAGTGTGTACTCTACCAGGAAACTCAGAACGCTGCCCTAGAAGACAGTGTTACTTCTGAATCTTTAAGGGCATGTAGATTTATTTGGAATCTATCATCTTTGCTGCTTCTCAAATTCTTGTGACTTAATATTGAAGGTTTTTAGTCTTTTACCTCATGGGAGATTTTCTGTCAATTAAGTGATTATATAGCTAGTGGTAAAATTATAGGTCTCTGAACAAATATGCCTGTAATCCCAAATTGAATATCGCTTCCTCTGAGAACCTGTTCTGATTACCTAGCCTTTGTCCTTATAGAACCATTCATGGTCCTTATTGCTTGCTATTGAATTATTTAATTATCATGTTTTCTAATAAACTATCAACTAAATAAGTGCAACAACCATGTCTGTTTGGCCCACCACTATTATTTCTGCACCTAGCAGAGATGGTATCAGTAAATATTTTTAGTTGAATGAATTAATAAATAAACTGAAAATGTGGAGGCCTAGATTCTGGTCTAATAAGTAGACTATTTCCTGCTAATACATAGACGAGTTAACCAGTTATACCTGATTTATTATAAATTTATGAGTTGGCCTATATCAGCATTTCTCATCTCTTTTTTCATTTATAGACAAGTTTCAAATTAATATATGATTTTTGAAACCAAACCCTTTATCTCTGAATAAGAGTCATTTTTTTTTCTTTATAACCCTGTCATGCTTTCTTTTTCCTTCTTGAATTTTCTTCTATTTCTTGTGTGTAGCTTCTTCGACTATAAAGTAAACTTGCATGGCTTTAAAATAACTCTCACTTTACCTATAAGCTAAGAGAATATGAGTGAAGCTGTCCCAAAATTATTAATTTAATTACATCCGTAAATCACTGGAAAGCAAGACTTATTTTGACCAAAATACAATATGGATACTTAATGAGGCTCAATGTATCAATATTCTCATTGTAAAATTAACCTAGATAATCTATGTCCCAAATTGTCTAGGAGTGCTTTGAGGTTTAAGAAATGTACTTTTTAAAATTTTACGATAATGTCAGGATAATATATTCTAACACCACAGTTTTTTCTCAGAAACTTTACCAGAACTCAAAATAATCAAGGTAGCAAAGAGTCTTTGTGGATTCTTAAGGAATAAGAGACTTGCTTTCTAAAATGTCAAGGCCTTTGTTCTCTCTAATCAATCACTTCCTGGAACTGACCTAATGCTTTAAGGTACATTGCTTCCTTGGTTTATCCCCTACCTTTGCGATATAGATGAATTTGTCACATAATTGGGATGAAGCCTCCCTCTGTCCCAGGTGACCTTAAAGCTTGAGTCTGGGGGTTGGCCCCATTCTCCTGAGCTGAGTCCTGATCTGCTGGCAACAGGCTGTCATCACAACTAACCCCTAATGCCACCTTCTGTGGTACAACCAGCACAGTATACCCCACCATCTCCTTCTGCACTCAGGCAGACTTACCTGAAAGGAGTTCCATTCTCAGTGGGTCTGTTACTCTGGTTGTCCCCACCTCTAATGTGGAATACAAAGTAAAACAGCTATTTCCTAGTAATTCTGACTTGGCAGAATTCATCAGCAATCCTGGAGAGCATTTTACTCACAGACGAGTTTCAGTTGTCTGTTGTCCATGTGTTTATTTAAAACTACCAGAATTTATCTGTTTAAAATGTTTTTTCCATCTTGATTGAGAAACGGTGTATGATAGAGGTCAGCAGCATAAGCTTTGGGATCAACCCAATACCACTTACCAGGTTTACGACCTTGGACAAGTCAGCCAACCTCTCTGAACCAGTGTTCTTGTCTGTAAAATGCTAAAAGTTTATTGTTGATGTAAGTCAATTCTTAGTGCAGCATCATCATGTAGTAGATGCTCAACAAATGTGGAGGTTGTACAAGTGATTATTGTGCTATTCATGTAAACAGTAACTAAGCGTTATAAAGAAATAATTCCCTTTGCACCTTATAATTTCTGTTCTTTCTACCCTATAGTGTGGGATTTGTAAAGGACAGCTTGGAGATGCAGTGAGTGGAACGGATGTTAGGATTCGAAATGGTCTTCTAAACTGTAATGATTGCTACATGAGATCCAGAAGTGAGTACTAGTGTAAAATACCTTAAGGTGACTGGGTGCAATCATGTGCTTTTCATAGGACCCAATTTAGGAGTTCTATTATTTCTCCCCATCAGTTGACACTCCTCCCCTAAGGGAATGAGTTATTAGTGTCTAGGTAAAATAAGCGATACTGAAATAATCCTTATTTACTACTTGTTTATTACTGGAAGTCACTTCTTTGGTGTAGCCAAATTCTTTTTATCCAGAAGTGCATTAATACACCAGCAGGTGTATGTTAATTTTGAGACATTGCTTAAGCTCACCATAGAGTTTTTGGTGAGTTAGAAGAAAGATAGAAGGTCTGTGAAACACTATTCACTTGTTGAGGCATGTCTTTAGAAGACCAACACCATATGCAGGTAGTTTAAGTTTGAAGACTGGCTCTCCATTGTCCATCAAACCAAGCAGCAATTCCTCAATATCTATGTGTCCTACATTCAGGAGTTTTATGGCAAAATAATGTTGTTGTTCCCGATTAAATTGAAAGTTCCTCAAGAGACCAGTGATGGGTTCTGCTTCTTTGTGAATTCCTGTCCCCTCCAAATACCTTAGTATGTAATTAGGGCTTAACCAGTATGTACTGCCTTGAAGCTTTCTTGACTTGAGCAGCCTGCCCTGAACCTTGTATCTGGATTTCCTACCATAGAATGTTCATGTTAGTTTTGGAGGCACCAGGGGGTGCTGTTGCCCAGCTGCTTAGAAAATCTGAAAATAGCAGTGGCTTAGCTTCTGAATCCTTCCTTCCTCACTCACCATCATAAGTATAGTCATTCCAGTGGATAACCTAGACTCTAACAAAACACTTTCCTGTGCAAATTTGTCAGTCAGAAACTCTCTAAAAAAAAAATGGGATTGGAGAAATAGAGTTTGAATTCAAGAATGCTTTATTATTTCTCAAAGTAAATGAAGTTTTATTTTTACAGCTTAACATGGGTCTCTAAATCTGCGAGAATAAAAACTTTAAGAATAACAATTGAAATTAAATTTTTATAGCAATAAATTTAATATATTCAGAGAAATATATGCATTTTTAAATAACCTGAGGTCAAAGCAGTTCCAGCTGAGAGCTGGTACTATCAAACTAGACTATTTATGTTATGTATTATATTTTTATATTATATACTTGTACCATGTATTGTATATTATACATATGTAATATATTATATGATTATCTATAGGTATAAACATATATAACATATATCATATATGTTTATATATATGATATATATTGAATAAATATATACACATGATATAAATATATATAATGTTGATATTGATTTTTATACTAGCTATTAAGTATATAAAATATGGTAACATAGTATACCATATATATAATAAATATATACATGCATACATAAATATATATGTATAATGTATAATAATTATGTATTATTTTAACTGTATTTTGGGGTTTTTTTTATACATTAGTAAGAATAAAACTAAACGCTTTTTCCTCCAGTTTTTACAGTGCTTTTTCCTATCCTCTTCTATAAATTATACTTTTTGTTAGCCTGTAGCCCAGCTCCGTGTGAATCATGGAACCAGAAGAGGGCATTGTTAGGTTGAGGGACTGTTGAACCAGATTTGAAAGTGCTGTAAATCTGAATTTTTTCCATAATTTAAAGTACTTGAAGGATGCCAGCAGAAAACAAACATGAACCCACTTCTGGATGACAGTGACCTGTTTTCATCCAGATTTTTATTTTAATTGAGTAGTTGGATGATTCATTGTAATTTCTTTTGAAAATTAGTTTTTCAGACGTAGGCCAGGAATTTTTCTCCTGTGTATACAAACATTAAGGGTATTAATGGCTTTTAATTCCAAATCTAAAGACAAAAACTGTGGCATTTCCGTAACACTCTCATAAGATGAAAAATAAGAAAGTGATTTGGAGATAAAGATAAGATTTTTTCTTGGTTTTTATATTTTTAATGCAATATTTTATTAGGATTATTTTTAGGATACTAAGAAGAAAACAAAGTCTCATTCTCTCTCTGCCTAGATAACCTCTATAGACATTCAAAAGAATAGATAAGTAAAAGTTATAAATCATACAATGTTAGAAAAATTAGATCATTAGAAAAATACCAAATTAAAAGGAAAAAAATCTCAAAAGTTAATGATTATAATCACTTTTATAGTGTTCTGTACTTAGTTTTTGTTGCTATTGTTTTTAACTTAATATATCTGGGCAATTTTTCCATATAACATGTTCTTTCTCCTCATTTTTTAAATGGTTTTTTAATAGCTACATACTATCCCATTGTATGGACTTAACTATAATTTAAAAATAATTTTCCATGAATGGGTATTTTGCTTCTTTTTAGTTTTCTAATATTTTTAAATGCTCCATTGAACATCCTTGTACGTATGTCCTGATATATGTTTCAAAGTGTTTCCATAAGGTAGATTGTGAGCAATGGGACTCCTGAGTTAAAAAGCATATGCTTTTTAAATTTTCAGACAACTTGCCTAATTATCTTCCAGAAAAGTACACTCTCCCTGCAAAGTGTACAAGAGAACCCCTTTCTCTCCACGCCTATGCCAGCTCTGGATATCATCAAACTTAACATTTCCACTCTGCTAGGTGGGAGGAGAGGGTGGCAATGGGGGGAAGCTTCATTACTTTGATCTGTATATATTTAACTGTAAGTGAGTTTGAACATCTTTTCATATGTTTATTCACCATTATATTTCTTTCTATTAAAAAAAAGTTTGTGTTTCTTTATCCTTTGGCACTTGGTTTGTGTGAGGGCTTTGTAAATTAAAGAGATGTTGTCTTTATTTTATATTTGCTGCTTGTTGCCGTTTTCATTTGTCTTTCTACTTGATTTTTTTTTCATAGAAAAGGTTTTCATTTTAAACATATATTTTTAATTAAACATATCTTTTTCTTTTTCCTTTTTGGATTCTGGGTTTTGCCTCCTACTTAGAAAACCTCTCACTCTACTCCAAGATCATAAATTTGACTGAGATTTCTCCTAGAATTGTTTTCTTTTTTTTACATGTAAACATGTGACATCAGGAATGTATATTGGGGTAAGAAATGTGGTAGAAATCCAGCTTTTTTTTTTCAATTGGCCAATTGTGAATATAACATAATGAGTAATCCCTTTTTTCTTCACTAATTTGAAATGCCAACTTTCTCATGAACTAAGTTCACATTTCTATTTCAGTCTATTTTTGGATATTTTATGTTTTATTAACCTCTTTAGTCTCCAGTATCAAATAGTTTTAAATTATTATAGCTTCATTATGTTTAATGTTGAGTAAAATAGCTACTTTCACTTCAATTATTTTTTTCCAATTTTCTAACTCCTCTGTTATGTTTCTTTTTCTAGATAAAAGTTAATGTCATTTTCGACTAAACGTTAATTAAGTCAACACATGACAGGGAGAATGACCAGTACATCTGAGAACACTGCTCATTTTTTTCTTGGTGTCATAAGAAAAAATATGCTTTAGGAGTGAATAGGTGGCAGGGATAATGAGCTAGAAAAGTATAAATGCACTTGAATTGGTTGAATATTCCCCAGATGCAATAAAAGAGTCAGGATGTAAAGAAAGGCTAAAAATCATTTTTCTTTCTTTTTTTATTTGATTTTGATCTGAGTTGAGAAGAGAAGAGATGGATAGATGTGAGAGGTGGTTTACATCAAAGGAATTCTAAGTAAAACAAAATAATTTCATTGTGTGGAATAATAAAACCTGAATATATAATCTTATTTTCTTCAAGTAAGTAGTCACATTTAAATGAAATTTTTCTCTTGGAAGAGAAAAATAGCATAATGGCATATTAAAATGCAATTCTTAAAAGCAGTGTAAACAGTTTTTAAGTTCATATGTAAATGGAAATAGAAGTGTAAAACAAATTACCTGACACAAATCAAGCCGTCACATGTTTAACTTGTGCCATTTGTGCCTGGGTAGTGGATGACTGTGTCTTTGTGTCTGTTACATCATTCACTCCTATGAAATATGTTGAATGAAAAATCCCCCAGGTCTTTTCCAAAGTCACAATTGCTTCTTCACACCGCAAGTGCCCAAAATGAAGGAGAAATTTTGTAAAGGTTTCAGCAGGAAACATGGAACCCAAACCACTCTTTCTAAATAGCATTGCCAGATAAATACAAGATGCCCAGTTAAATGTTTTTTGCCTGTTAAGTTTGAATTTCAGATAAATAATGATTTTTTCTATATATATGTATCAAATACTGTATGTCTAGCACAAGTATATCCCAAATATCACATGGGATATTCTTATGCTAAAAATTTTTGTTTGTTGTTTATCTGAAATTCAAAATTTAGTGGATGTTCTATATTTTTAATTGCTAACTCTAGCAATCTTGTTTTCTAGATCATACATCAAATTCCTCCTGTTGCAATGTATTTATTCTTAGAGAAAATAAACGAAAGAAATTGAGAGAAGAGTGATTATTTTTTTGTTTATTTGTCCCAGAAGACAAAGTAGAAAAACTGGATGAAGATCATACTCCTTTATAGGGAATATGAATCACTTGGGCTTCTTGTTAAGTTCTGGGATGGAATTTAAAAGTCCACATTTCTAACAAACTCCAGGTGATACCAGTACTGCTGTTCCTTGGACCCCAATTTGAGTAGCAGGTGGCACAAGTTTCCCTCCTTAGGGGTCACGGCTAATTTGAGAAATTTTTAAAAATATGAATCAAGAAGCATTAACAACTTCAACTAAGTGTTGCTTTGATTTCTTTATCACAGGTGCTGGCCAACCCACAACATTGTGACACGGTTTTCAAGCTTCCAGATCACTCACCATTTCTTTATCGAGAGTGTGTCTCCTGGCAGTTGTCTAACAGAATTCCAGGTTCAGGGGCTTCTCAGCATTCATCTACTTTTTGAAAAGCTATTCTAAAAGACGGCATCTGTTCTTTTGTAGAACATTGTGTTTTTCGTGGGTTTTTTTTTTTTTTGCATTTGCATTTGCGGGTATACACAAAAAAATACTAAATTTTAATGATTCTGAATAGTTCAAAAAAGGTTCTTAGCATGGCCAAATAGGCTTATGGTTTAAAACGTGTTATTTTCTTCTTTGAGAGTTAATGAGATAAGTGATTTGATAAATGTGTTTTGTTTTAGTATTTCTAGGAATTAAACATTTTATGTTTACAAAATTGAGCTGCAGAAAGAACAAGAATTGCCATTTGAGACATGTGGTCTTCTAAACAAAAGCATAAAATTATACATTTCAAAAACTAAAAATCACATCATACAGCTCTGATGTGTAACTCGTTTTTAATGCAAAGACACTAGTCTGATAATATATATACTATATTTGTAAAACATTTATGTTACTTACCTTTTGAGGTAGAAGTCATACCAATTATTGCACCATTAGTATTAGGTTTTGTGCACTATGGAAGTTATGTCATTAACAGAGACTGATCCATCAAATAAAGAGAACCCTTGCAATATCAGCTAGACTTGCACTCTGGGACATTGCCCAAGGGTAGGAAGAAACCAGAGGGAAATATTTTAGTCATCGCTTCCTAAGTTATTACCAAAATCTATGAGGAAGTTTAATCTTCAAAAGCATGATGGGTCGCTGCTAGCCATAAGGGCTTTGTTGCTTACTTTTCAGGCTCTAGATTCAATAAGAGACTCAATATAAGACATATGGAAGTTCTCATTGAGATAAGTCCATCATTAGATGAGACCACTGCTTTCCCTTGCCTGCAAGTTCTCCTTGAGGGCCTGAAACACAGGTGTCTAAAGAAAAGCATTAAGTTCATTCTAATAGAATCTAAATGACATATGATGTGATAAGCCAGTGGTGTGTGATCAAGAACCTACAGGTCACATACGCCCTGCCCACTCCAATGGATATCTGCTCTCCTTCATTCTCCTACATCACCAACTTTTTACTATCAAGAATTCTGGACCTTGCTCATAGAGACATTTAGAGAGGAACTCCTGTGCAGAGCTGGTTAATTTTTACCCTGTGTCATGAGTTTCAAGAGAATCAAGTTACTAAAAAATTATGTTTTAAATCTCCAGGCTGTTTTCTTGTAAGACTGGGAAGAGGTTAACTATTTATTCTGCCTTAAAATAATGGCAAATAAGTGAAGACGACATTTTGTGAATGTAGACTATAGATATCCTCCTAATAGGTTCATGTAGTCATAAAAGGAGATCAAGTAGATGTTTTTCTGTTATTAAGCAATAATTTTTTTGTGTCTTATTGAATATGGCTAGCAGTTATTTATTTACATGCTAGATGGTTCTCTGCATGCAGGTTCTATGTAAGTTCAGAAGTTTTCTCAGCCACTGGAGGTATTTTGACCATTTTGTCATCTGGGTGAACTGTTGTTAGATTGAAATTTACACATCATTTCATTAAAAATTGTGCCTTAGACAATGCGAAGCTGTTGCACAGTTGGTGATGAATTGTAGGTGCAGTGCATTGAGGAGAGTTGAAGTCGGCTTCCAAGTTCCTGACTTCTCGTGGAGGTGTTTTCTGTTTCACAGGGGGAAAAAAAAATTAAAAACAAAAAAAATAGAAAAATTTAAAAAGAAAAAGTTTAAAAAATTTACAGATTAAGTTTAATATTTTGATTAACCACCTGCATGTTTTATTAAATATTTTGATAATGTGGATGTTTACACTTTGCATGATATTAGCAGAATACTTTACCAGAAATAATGCACAAGACATGTACAATATGATCATTCATAACCGGTTTTTATAGAATACTTTTTACATGTGGAACTTCATCTGTTATGTGAGGATTATATGAATATTGCACATTCTCTTCTGGTTTCACAAACCCATTTATACATATCTCTTAGTAAGACATTGTACATGTATTGAAGCTAGAATCAAGTCAAGAAAAATAAAGCCCATTCTCCAACTGCGAAATGTGCTTTCCCATAATGAACCATAGGCACCAGCACAGGATAATCTCCAACATTTTCTAAATTCTAATTGCCAACTGTTTCTATTTATATTTGATTTATATTTCATTTGGAGTCTGTTACATGGCAGCTCAGGCAGACTAGATCTTGTTTTTTCCAATGCAGCATAATGAGTATGATCTATTTCTTTTCAAATAATCTTTGAGATCCCAGGGGAAAAAAAATGCTCTACTCTGTTGAGCCACAATGTACATGTGTTTGCTTAGAAAACAGATGAAGCAAGTGAATGATTTATTGTTCCTGAGGAAGTAGATCTGATTTCTTTTTCATACTCCAAAAGCTAGTTCCTTCTCTTTCTTAAGAAAAATGGGTAACTGGTTTTCACTAGCAAACTTTCATGACATTTTCTCATTCTTTCTATGTAGTGTTATTAATGCAATACATATTGTAGTTACTCTATACACAGTATAAGACTTAACAAACTGAAATGTTCCACCTCATATGTGAGTCCGTCCAAAAGATGTTACCATTCTGGATGGGCCAATGTTCTGTATCAGTTACACTAACCTTCATTTAAAATATTTATTCTAAAATGCCTCTGAGAAATAGTAAAAAAAATTAAGTTGTCTAAAAAGCAACAGCTTTTATAGTAAATGTACATTTATAAATAAAATACTCAAATCAACTTTGTATTCCATTGTTTTGTTTTGTTTTGTTTTTTGACAGGGTCAGGTAGATTTTTTAGTTGAGGAAGAGAGAGTCAAGCTCTCTTATAGCTTTTAGTCCAGGGTGACAGAGTCACATGACGGCAATGATGCATATTTACATATGCATATTATGCATTTTGGGGGTCAATTATTTAAGGCAACTCAAATTAACCAGCTGGCTGTAGGCGTCACTAAGGAATTGCCTTCCACTGAAGGATTCAAATGCCTCGAGATGAGACACACAATAACCAGGAGAGACTATGCAAGTGCCAGTGGAAATTATCCAAAACAACCAAATGATGGTCAGCTTCCAACACTGGCTAGAAAACACCAAGCTTTTTAAAATCACCATATTCTGCCAGTTTCCCCAGCTCTGTGCCAAGATTCCCTCACATACACTTCGTTTCACTGAGGGCCTTTTTTTCCATTGTTGAATCAGGGAATAAATGCTGTAAAACAGTGGCATCCTGTGATACTGTTAGCTTTCCAAAACACACATGTGTCTTGCCTGACAGACACTCTGTCCCAAATTTGTAAATAGTAGTATAGCAAGCAATATCTTTGAAAGTTTCTGTCACTGTAAGATACAATATTCTAATTGCCACCACAAGTTGTATTCTGCCTTTTTGCAAAGTTTGGTAGGCAGTTTGTAGTTGCTGCTATTTTCATAGAAAAGTTAATTCTTTGACTTTCATAACAATTTTAGTGGCTATCAGAGTAGTTTAGTATATTCATTGTTAAATGAAAGTCCATTTAATACAAAACACTTCAAAATGAAGAAAAATATTGTTAATCTAATATGTGATCCATAAAGAATGTCTTTATTAAAAACATTTTACCTCAGATATTTTACACTAGCTTTCTTTCCACTGGCTTTTTCAAGACCTAAGAACTCCTTTTAAGTGTGCTAATCTAGACCACAGAAGAATCCCTCTCCGTTTTTTTGGGCTTTATCCAAGTCATGGGTTACCAACTCAAATGACTAAAGTGACCAGTTAGGCATTGTAAGTGAGAACCAGAGCATATAATAAAGAGTGGTGTGGACTATTGCAAACTAGAAAGAGCACAGTTCTCTCTTAAGAAGGTGGCAGCTACCTGGCTCCAACCAGTTGTTTTCATATGAAATCTCTAGCTTTTTAAATATTGACAGCAATTCAAAACAGCTTCCAACACAATGCCAGTTAAAATTGTGAGACTCCACAAAATATATCTGCAAGTCTAATTTCATTCTCAGGCCACCAGTTTGCAAGCTATAGCTGAATCTCCTCTTTGCTTTTCTATCAGGTATTACTACCTTGTTCGTCTGTGAGTCCTTTCATCTGACAAATATATCAAGAAATGGCCATGAAAAATATTTGCTTTCTGAGTGTTGGGTCATTAAAGAAAGAAGCTAAAAGAGTCATTAATCAGCAGGTATTGCTACAGTCCATGAAACTTTTAGATAGCATTATTTGTGTATTTTCATCAGCGATGGCAAATTTACAAGCACTCACGTTCGGTATTTTGCCAAACCATGCCCTTCCCTTTAATAGTTTCCTTCTTTCTTCTGAGTGATTCAAAAGACAGAAAATTGCCTTGGCCATTTTTAGACATTTATTTTTCCATGTGAATTTTAAGATAAGCTGTAAAGTCTCTCTAACATGCCTTGGGATTTTTATCAAAATTAAATTTATAGGACTATAATTTCCTAATTGGTACTGTTAGCATCCAAGAATATCACTGATTTTTTCATGTTATTCTTAGACCCAGAAACTTTGCTAAACTCCCTATTCTATTATATTGTTCATTATTTCTCTTGGATTTTTCTATGTAGCAATCATCTACAAAAAGAAAAGATTATTTCATCTCTTTCCAGTTATGTCTTCATTTTTTTATGCCTTACTGTATTGTTAAGATGTCTAGTAAATGCTGATAATGGGCACTCCTGTCTCACATTGTTATTTAATGGCCAAAAAGAAATGAAAACATCCTAGATGGCTAACAATAGGGAAATAGTTGTGAAAATCATGGTACATTATAATGATATTTATAAACATTTGAAATATTTAAAAAAACACAAATTGCTCCATAAAGAAAGCCATGATATCACATGATACATATTATGATTAAGTAATATTGTAATATTGTAAATAAAATGTAATATTGTAACTAAAATATTACATTTTTTATTATATAAGTAACTCAAGTGTCCCCAGTTTTCAAGACTTACAGGATTAAGCTTCCCATAATATCCTAATGTAAATCCATGCCCCATCCTACAGGGCTATATACTCCTTTATTCTGGCCCTCTCTGCAGTTATTTCTGAAGATCTTCAGCATGTCCTGGTTTTGTTTTCCACCCTCCATGCCTGACCACTTCCTCAGGCTGCTTCTTCAGTCAACTTTACTGATTTCATCATTCCTTCTATACTTAAGCCCTAAACGTGGATACAACCCATCACTCCTTTACTCTTCAGAGACCAGCTAACAGATGACTCTGTGGTTTAAAAAACTTAAATATGACTTGAGGATAGCATGGCCAAATTATAAGGCAAGAAAAAAAAAAAACAAATTGAAATTTATGTATCATTGCTCTTAAAATCATTGGCCTATTCACAGAAACCTGGTCCTTCTTTCTTTCTGAGCTCCTGGCCTCTGGCCTGCTGCTGCACTGAGGGGCACACTCCTTTCAACTGGGGTTTTCTTTCTCTCTCTATCTTCTTAATCCCTATCCCTGCCTCTTGGAATGCATCTTTGTATCTGAACATGCTAAAGGAATCAGAATCAAGTCAATTAATATTCCAGTAATTTAGAGCTACACTCCACCCACAATGAAGACAGCCTGTACCTTACTAAACAACTCAGTTAATATCAGTCTAAAGAAGGATCACAGACTCTGGATTTGCAATGTCCAGTTTCAAATTCAACTTAACCTCTTTCTACCTTGTAACCTTGGGCAAGTTTTCTTATCCTCTCTTTGCCTCGTTTTCCTCACCTGCATAATGAGAATAATAATATAACATACCCTATAGTGGTTAATAACATTAATATAATGCATTTAAAATAGGGCATATTCTAGCATAAAGAAAATATTAGCATTGAGATTACCATGTATTAGTAGTAATATAGTACAAGTTGTAGTAGTAGAATTACTTTATCAATATTCAGGGCTACAGTATTAAAAAAAAAACTTTTGCTGAATTTGTATTTCTATGGCTAGACAGGCTCACAGTGTAGCTCTTCTGAGAAAGACTGCCCCCAAAATAAATTTTAGCCTGTAGCATCTGAATAAAGAGTTCATAAATAGTCTTAAACCATCCTGCAAAATGAATATGCACCAACTCAAAAAGAAATAAAATATTGAAATCAAAATATAAATAGCAAAAATTTTTTTAATAATTTTGTTTAATTTTTCAATTATATTTGGAATACAACATTGTATTAGTTTCAGGTGTACAACATAATGATTAGATTTTATATAACCAATGAAGTGATCACCTCAATAAATCTAGTACCCACCTGACACCATATATAATTATTACTACATTATTGACTGTTTTTTATGCTCTCCTTTACATCTACATGACTATTTTGTAACTACCAATTTGTGCCTTCTCTTTTTTTTAACCCATCCTCCCAAACCCCCTCTCATCTGGCAACCATCAAAATGTTCCCTGTATCCATTAGTTTATTTCTGTTTACTTATTTTGTTCTTTAGGTTCCACATATAAGTGAAATCATGTCATTTGTCTTTCTCTGTCTTAATACACTCAACAAAATACCCTACAGAGCCATCCATGTTGTTGCAGATGGTGAGACCCCATTTCTTTTTTTATGACTAAGTAATAGTCTATTATCTATATGTACCACCTCTTCTTCATTCATCCATTGATGGACACCCAGGTCACCTCCTTATTTTGGCTATTGTAAATAATGCTGCAATGAACATATGGATTCACATGTTCCTTCAAAGTAGTGTTTTGGGTTTCTTAAGATAAATACCCAGAAGTGGGATTACTGGGTCCTCTCTTGTTATATAGCCTTTCTTTTAAAGTCTATTCCGTCTGGTATAGTATTGCTACCCTAGTTTTTTGTTTTGCTTTGTTTCTATTTTTATGAAATATCTTTTTCCATCCCTTTACTTTCAGCCTCTCTGTGTCTTTTGATATGAAGTGAGTCTCTTATAGGCAGCATATGTAAGGGTCTTGCTTTCTTATCCATTCAATCACCCTTTCTTTTGATTGGAGTATTTTATACATTTAAAGTAATTATTGATAGAAAAGTTATTGCCATTTCATTATTTATATTTTGATATATTTTTTTTTATTTTTAAAGAAATTCTTCTAACATTTCTTGTAATATTGGTTTAATTGTGGTGAATTCCTTTAGCTTTTACTTGTCTGGGAAGTTTATTATCTGTTGTATGATTCTAAGTGATAGCTTTGCTGGGTAGAGAAATCTTGGTTGTAGGTCGTTGCTTTTCATAACTTTGAATATTTCATGTCAATCTCTTTGGCATTTTAATTATAATGTGTCTTGGTGTGGGCCTCTTTGGGTTCATCTTGTTTGGGACTCTCTGTATTTCCTGGGTTTATATGTCTATTTCCTTCATCAGGTCAGGGAAGTTTTCTGTCATTATTTCTTCAAATAGGTTTTCAGTTACTTGCTCTCTTTTTTCTGATACTCCTATGATGTGAATGTTGGTATGCTTGATGTTGTCCCAGAAGCCCCTTAAACTATCCTCATTGAGGGGGGGATTTTTTTCTTTTTGTGTTCTGATTGGGTGTTTTCTGCTACTTTATCTTCTAAATCATTGATTCAGTCCTCTGTTTCATCTAATCTACTGTTGATTCCCTCTAATGTAGTCTTTATTTCAGTTATTATAGTGTTCATTTCTGACTTTTTTCTATCTCGATTTTTATGTTTCTATCTCTTTGTTAAAGTTAATACTGAGTTCCTCTATTCTTCTCCTAAGTTCATTGAACATATTTATAACCAATATTTTGAACTTTGTATCTGGTAGATTGCTTGTCATCATTTTGTTTAGCTTTTTTTCCCCTAGAGCTTTGTTCTGTTCTTTTGTTTGGAACATGTTTGTCTCCCCATTTGAGAGGAGTCAAGCACAGTGTTTACCTACTCTGCCATCTTGACTGGACCTCTCTCAGTAGCAATTATTTCTAGTTAGTGAGGTTATGAATGATTTTTATTTTATCTGCATGTTTTTGTGTGTTTTGTCCATAGTTACCATCTATTTCTTTTATAATAAAAAAGAACATTATAAAATATAAAAATCCTTCTTCTACATCCACACCAGATAAGACAGTTTATTAGAATTTATTTGATTACCAAAATTTAACAATAAATATTATCTAGGCTTGAATAAAGAGATAATTTATCTGGGCATTCAGTTCTAGTAGAGCCTTGCCATCATGTGACCATGTTGCTGCTCTGGGATTGGCCTGCGAGCTTTATAGCTGCAGGCCCTTACACAGATAATTAGAGATCTATTCTCAGGGGGCAGGCTCAGCTCTTAACACAAACTTGTAGCTGACACCAGATCCTTACCTACATTTTCAGCGTATATGTGCAGTATTTATTCTTACCTTAAAAGTGAGTTACAAAAAATGCTTCCATAAAACTTACGTGAGGCATCTAAAATTACAATGTTACCATTTTCCAAGTTTATTATGACTTCATATGTATATAGCAGAATGTACTTTAAGATAGAAAAAAGGATCCAGCTAAAGGTTATGGCAAATGTCCTCTGCCCTTAGAAATACAATTAAGATGAATCAAAGCTTCTGATTTTGCATCAGGTCTGTTCTTCTTGAGAGAATAGCTTTGTGGCCTTTTTCCATTCTACTATTCCTTTGGGAAAATGGCAAAGTTCATCTTACTGGATTTTGTCATGGAATATAATCCTAGGGACATCCTATAGCAAAGGTCGACAAAGGGTAAGCAGATAATAGACTCCCAGAAAAATGGTAATTTGGCAGGGAGGAGCATTCCCAAACTGCATTCCTCACATGTTATAGGAAATGCTCTTCCAGAAAAATATTTTGTAGCCAAAAAATGTGTGGAAAGCACTGCATATCTTTTTTTCTTAGAGAAATGGAATGCATGTTAAGGGCATAAGCTAAGCTAGTCATCCATTTAAATTTATTAACCCAAATTTTCCTAAATATATTTTATCAAGAAACTATTGCAGACTATTCTTAACATTCTCTGACACTTGGGTTCCACAGAACACACTTTGGGAAACATTGATTGAATAATTACATTTGGGAAATTACACAAATAACTTAATAATATACAGACATATTTTTTTTTAATTCTTAGACCATTTTTTTTATTCTTGATGCCAAACCACAAGGATAGCAACAACGAAGCTGGGATTCTTACATTTAGAATTATAAAAGTAGAAAATGGAGGCACATGTGAGGTAAGGGCCAGGGCAGCTGTGGGAGTGGCTAAAATTCATTAGCATTATTTATTCTCCTAAGAAATTTCCAATGCAAAGTAGTGCATTTATTAGGAACCCTGTCAAGAATATAATTGAACTACTCATTTCTCAGTGCAGGAGTAAATACTCTCAAATAAAGTTTTTGTGGCATGTCGAGAAACTGAATATTAAAGGAAAGAATAACATGTCTTACTCTCTCTTACCCTCTCCCAGCCCTCAGAAGGGAAAGCTCCAAATACAATTGCCAAAGATCACAAGTATTGATTGCACCATGGGCAAAGATTTCCAGAGGGCAGGTGGACCTCAATCTATATTAGAAAGTATACAACCACCTTACACTGAATTTAGGAAAACAGGCGACTGGTATGAGTTAGTATTGGAAAAGTTTTATCAGATAATTTATTCTGATAAAGTAAAAAATATATTGCCTTTCAGAAAGCTGGTGAAAGAATGTTTGTAAATTCTGATATTGGTTGTCTATTTGACCAACTAAATTAGATTCTATTCTAGTTTAGGTAAAACATTTGCAGCACTTCCCAGCTTCAGTGTCATTGATCTTCATCCTCTGGTATAGAATTTAAGAATTATTTTTTACTCTTTAAATTGAACCAGTATGTGAATCAGTATACTTTTTATGTGATTTAAAAAAGAAAAGTGTGAGTAACATAAATAAAGAGACTTTTTGATAACCTCACAATCTCACTTTCTCTAATATCCCTCAGAAAGTGCTCCAATAAAAATAGTGAGATTTCTAACAGCTTTAAAGTTACTATTGTATCTATCCTTCACTGCCTGTCATAAAAGAAACCAAGCATGAGGAATTTTGAATTCACTGTCTCCCAGAGTATCTATAGTGAAAAGTCTTTTGCCTTCCCAACATCTATTCTGTGGTCATGTTGTTTAAATGGGATTAATACCTCCATCAGTTCCAGGGCTGAGGCCTGATTGCTAGAAGCCATTAGGATAATCCATGGATTTTATTTCAAGTGACCTCCATTTAAACCAATTAATGGTCCAATCAGCAGGAATCTCAGAACTTTTGTTAGTTATTTGAGGAAAACACTCTATCTTTCTCTAGATAAGAAAGAGAAAGTCAGTGGACCTAATTGTGATGACAGATGTCTTATAACTTCAGGGGGCCTAGCCTCAGAATGAAGCCTACCTTGTACATGGTAGATGTAGCTGAATAGATGGAAGAAACAGAGTCCACAGTGACATCACTGAGCTCCAGACTAACCAGTTCTGGAACTCATATCACTGCATTTTCATGAAATAAATTTCATTAATCCAATCTGATTTGGTTTTTCTGTTACTTGGAATGGAAAGCTTTCTAATTGAAATTTAGGCTATGGCACAGTCATAAAATCACATTAAAATGAGCATAGGTGCTTACAATTCTATCCCTGGTAGTTCTTGGGTTTTTAAAAAATTACTATGATGCTTATTTTAAGGTCACAATTTAATATGTTCTATATATTTTTTTCTTAATAGCACTTCCCTTGCCTTTAATATCATTGGTTTACCTTTCTTCTTATTTAATCTTCCTCAACAACCTCCTGACTCCTCCATTCAAGGGGAAATGAAAGAGAAGGAAGAAGTTTATCTCCTTTTGACTCAAGACAGTTACTTCTACTTCATAGAAATTCTAGAAAGTTGCCTTTATTCACAGGGGCCAACAGCTCTCCTGTTTATGAAGGGCCTACATAAACAAGAAAGTCTAGTCACTCCTCAAAACACACCACTGTAGTTTTCCTTCTTCAAGCCACAAGGTAAAACTCCAATTGACAATACTGGGCCAAAACACCAGAATAATGAATTACATATATAAGAGGACACAGAAGTACTTAACCCAGAAAGATTCATACTATTTATTTTAGAGCCAAGGTGATCCCCTTTTAGCAACCTATGCAGGAGTCAGTAGGCTAAACAGCAGAGTTAGAAAGCATTTAAAAGTTATTTCTACTTGATGATTAATCTTATTTGATTGTCTTAGTGTATCTATCTTCTAGACTGCATTTTTAATTCAGACGACCATGAATGTTCCAAGTAGACTCATTGCAGCCCCCTTGCTTAAAGACTGTGAAGCGCTTTGAAATCAAGTTGCAGGGGGAAAAAATGGTTTGAGAAACACTGAACCAGAGAAATCTTCTCTTTGCAGAGCTGCTTCATGGCAAAGTTTATCCTCATTATGTTATAGTAGGAAGCAAAAACTATTCAAACATTCAAACTACTCTTTCAAATTGTCTCTCATAATTAAAGAACCATTAAAAGCTTAGTGGTGTTTCAATAACTCTTCCAAAAAGTCAGAGATGAGAGAGAGACAGAGACAGAGAATTAGCTTTCTTGTATTTGACCAGTGACCCAAGTGTTAATTGAATTTTGATATGATGGATGTTGTACTGTATTCCAAGTCTATATGCTAAATTAACAAGGTGCCTGCTTCGTTTCCTCTTTTGAAGGCACACGGAGGTGAGTTTCTGCTAATTCTGTTACATAAAGCATGATGTGGATGACTCAGATTCTTGTTTGGTGCCTCAAATCACCATTTTCTCTAAGCTGGTGCTGTGCTTAAACCATAAGCCATCTGGTTTAAGGAAGACTCTTAGCAGCATAACGTTCAATCAACTAGGAAGAATACATCTCAATATTTCAAAGGCATCCACTATAGCATTTAAAACGTCCTAACAATATTTTTAAAGACTTATTTGTGCATCTATTTAACAATGCTGAGTGCCTATAGTAGCCAATCCTTATTTTACATTTTATAAAATAAGAGTGATGAATGGAGCAATCAAGGACAATAAGTAATTTCAGCAAATTCAGGTGCACAATTATTTATTCACTTCCCAAGTTTTGCATTTTAGAAAACTTGGGGGCTTTATATTTTCAAATATAGTTTAAATTATTAAACTCTGTAACTTATTTTTGTCTTTATTCTAAATAGATTCAAAGTCACAGTCTTGAAGTTTAACCCATTCTCTAGAAATACGAGGGCTCAGAATGAAAAAAGATTATTGAATTTTGTTATTTGGGGTTTTGAGTCTTTTGGGCCTTTTCCCAAAATGGTCATTTTACTTTTTAAATTCCTGGATGCAATAGACCTACCCAATTAGTAAAAATAAAAGTTTGTTCACTATTCTGGTGCCAAAAAATAGCATGCCTAATGAGAACTATCAACTCTTACAGGCTAAAGGGGTCAGATACACAGTTCTTTGCTAGAGAAGCTCTAACAATGTAGTCTGGGCTTGAGGCATGGCAGCCAAAAACTTCCCAGGTGGCCATGAAGAGATGTAAGCCTAGGGCTTGGGGATGCTCTAGAAGAAACTAATCCTAGGCATCCTAGAACTAGGTCCAAAACTTTAGGCATGCTCTTCACATCTATCTTGGTCCAGACCTCATCCTTTGAAATAGACCAGCCACTAGGAGTTTTTGCAATCCATGTAGTCCATATTAACTCTTATGGGTTGAATTGTGTCCTCTCAAAATTCATATGTTGAATTTCTAATGCCTAGACCTAAGAATGTGACTTTATCTGGAAATAGGGTGATTGTAGATGTAGTTAGTTAAGATAGAGTCATATTGTAGTAGGCTGGACCCCTAATCCAATATGAATGGTGTTCTCATAAAAAGGGGAGATTTGGATACAGACATACACGCACAAGTAAAACACCTTGTGAAGATGAAGGCAGAGATTGGAGTGATGCATCTACGAGCCACAAATAGAAAAAATTGCCAGCAAACCACTAGAAGCCAGATAAAAGGCATGAAACAGATTCTCTCACAGCCAGGAATAGTAGCCAATCCTGCCAACATCTTAATCTTAGACTTCTAGTCCTCAAAACTGCAAAACAATAAATTTCTGGGTTTTAAACCACCTACTTTGTGGTATTTTGCCATGGCAGCCCTAGCAAACTAATACAATATCCCAAGTTCTTTTATTCAAATACTCCAATAGAACCATGGACACTCCAAGTTCAAATACAGATGTCAGACACATTTATCTTCAGTGATAAGCCAATTTGTCATGTTTAGAATGGAGGAAAAGTATAAAAAGGTATGGCCAAAAAGCCAAAGTTTTCCCCTCTTATAAGTTATCATTGACATTTCATTGAAAATATTGAACAAAACCTCACTTGTGGCTAATGTTTAGATTTCTAATCAGTGATCAAGTAAATCACATCTTCTCTTGGATCTCCCTTAGGTATATGATGACAGGCTTAAATAAAATAATTATTAAGATCCCTTCTATCTCTGTGTTCTATTAATTACTATGTTGTTACTTCTTGTAAAATAATATTCTCAATGCAAAACACTTTTCAGAAACCATAAAAAATTGAAGTTCACACATATTCCCAGCACCAGAGAAACCACTCTTTGGAGTATAGCCTGCATCTTAATTTAAGAAACAACAGTTACATGAAATGTTTATTTGCATCTAACATATTTTCAAAAAGGACTTGAGGCAGCTTCTCATAAATGCCTGATAGTTCTTTCATTGAAAGAACTAATGAAATTAGGCTAAAAGTAGAAGAGCTTTGTAATGAATAATAAGATTTCTTTAACGAGAAATGGTGATGCCAACAAGAATGGCTGTGGATGACCATTAATATGTATTCCATGATGGCAGGGGCTTTCCTCATTTGTTTGCCCCAATATCCTTTGGTGTCTACCCTAGGTGTTTTGCATAAATTTCTCCAAAATGAGACCAAGAGCCAATGGCAGTTATCTGAAGACCTTTTGAGATGGTAAGCAAGCTATTTAAGGAAACCAGTCTACCTAGCATTTTCCAGGCTACCTAATGGCAGTCAGCCAGGGGCAGAGTTATTGCTGGGGGTGACTACAATTACTATGTATGAGTAACCTGAAAACCACTCATCTTTGAGGCATATTTGGTCTTCCAGAATGAAAGGTGAAAATATTCCCAGAACCACATCTCTTACAGCTAATATATTCAAGCTTTTCCCAGAGTACTCAGACACTGGGATTTCTGTGAAATAAATGATGTAGTGACTTTTAGGGATTAGCCTCCCTATTTAGTCTGGTGTTTGTAATGATCCCGAATCAAAGCTGCTGGCTTAATGCTGAATGGTCTCTACTATAGTCTTCCAATTTGTGGATAACTATGATTTCAGAAAACCAAATTGGACTTGAGTTTTGATCTAATTTTGTCACTGAAAGTTGTACTTTGTCTCAAATAAACCATAAACGTTTTCTCTTGCCAAATATTTACTAAATTACTAAGCAGTATCCTTATCATAACTAAGTATATATTTAATAATAATTTCCTTCCACTAGTTATACCATCTATCAAGACTAA
Source organism: Macroglossus sobrinus (assembly GCA_004027375.1). Classification (NCBI taxonomy): domain Eukaryota; kingdom Metazoa; phylum Chordata; class Mammalia; order Chiroptera; family Pteropodidae; genus Macroglossus; species Macroglossus sobrinus. The sequence goes on from PVKZ01003020.1 coordinate 118,143, forward strand.
GTTTAGTTTCACTCATTTATTACATATATGTTGAGCATCTTTTATGTGCTCAACACCAGGAATACAAAGTGAAATCAGATAAATATGGTTATTTTCCTTGAAGAGCCTATAGACTAGTGGCAGCACTAGACAAACAAATAATTACAGAGCAGGACGATGAATATTATTCTGAGGAAGGGTGGTATGGTGAGTAAGCTCAATATAAATTTGATAAATGAAAGAATTAACGAGTGATATGCAAGGATTTGGCAAGGGAAACTAATCCAGGCTTAGAAGATCAGAGAAGGCTTCCAGAAATAAATGATATTTAAACTGAGAACTGAAGGATGAGTAGGAATTTGAAAAGAGACAAAAGGAAGGAATGACAGGGGAGAGAGTATTTTAGGTAGAAGAAACAAGTAAAAAAAACAAGAAGTCAAAAGACCATGTGACACACAGGAGTCACATAAGATAAGGCTAGAAGATTAGCAAGGACCAGAGACTGCACAGATTTAGAAGCAATGTTAAGAAGAGTGAATTTTACCCTAAAAACAATGGTATTCCATGGTAAGCCTTTAGGTGGCCCCCAAAAATCATAAACCAATTTGCATTTTAGATGACCCCTCTTGCTACAGGATGAATCCAATTCTAGAGAAAAGAATGATGGTAATCTGAAGTAGGCAATGGCATATAGAAAAAAAGAGAGTACTATTCAAGAATATTTAGGAGATATAATCAAAGAGGTTGGGCAGTAGAGGTAAAAGTAGAGGAGAGAAATGAAAAATAATCTCCAAATTTCTAGGGATATGGAATTTCAATGCTCTATATTGCTATATAACAAATCACTCAACATTTAGTGACTAAATAAAGAATTGTTTTATTATTTCTCATGATTTTGTCAGTTGATAGTGCTCAGCTGGATGGTTCTTCTAATCCTGCTTGTGTTCTTTCATGTGTTTGCAGTCAGATGGCAGCTTGAGCTAAAACATCCAACATGGCTTCAAACACATGTCTGGGGTTTTGGGGAAGACAACTGGGAAACTGGCTCAGCTGGGATGTTGAGAGACTTGGACTTCTCTCTTCTTTTCATGTAGACTCAGGGCCTTACTGTCTGTATAGGCATTCTCCAGAAATGTAGCTGGAAATCTTAGTTGGTAGGTCAAGGCTCCCACAGTGCAGAGGGAGTGCCATGTCTCACTTCTATTGGTTAAAGTGGCACACAGTGCCAAGGAGATTCAATGTGGGAAGGTCTAAACAAGAGTATAAATATGGATTGGAGTGTGGTTTATTAGGGCCATCTTTGGAGAAGAGCCACAATACATGGTGAGACCATTCACTAAGGACAGGAAAATAGGAGGAGGAACAGGTCTGAGGGAAGAAGAGCTTTTAAGTTAAATTTTGAATAGATTGAGCTTGAGATGCATGTGAGACATCCAGTGGGTAGGTAGATATGTATAGGGATCTATAATTAGCACAGAAGAGTGCTCTAGAGATATAGATTTGAGAGTCCCGATCATATAGCAATTGATACAGGAATGAGAGAAGAGAACCTAGGTTAAGAAACTTTGCCTTTTAAATACAGGGACAGGGAATAAGAACCTTAAAGGCAGACTGCGAAGAAAATCAGGAGAGCTTTGAGTTGCATAATCCGAAGAAGGTTGGCAGAGTCAGATGCCTTCAAGGAGGTTGTGAATCAGAATTAGCTAGGTGATGCTGCAATAAAAAAAGTACCCCGCCCCAAATTATAATGGCTTTATCCTACAAGTTTATTTTCCCCTCACACTCAGCCTGCTACAGGATTCTGAAAAACATTACCCTGAACAAAGGCCTAATGGTCTAGGATGATTCTGTTCTGTGTCTCTGTCTTCTTAAGATAAGGCCTCTACAACCATAACAGGGTACGAGAGAACATGGAAGGCTCACACATGCTTGTTTATGCCTTAGCACAGAAGTGACATGCATCACTGTCCTGCAGAGGTTTTGTTCAGAAGTAAGTTTCAAACTAACTGTAGAGGAAACTGGAAATGCAGTCCTCCTGTGTATCCAGAAAAATAAAACAGAACTTAGTGATTTAATAATATTGTCTTTATCATAAAGATCAAGTTAGGTGAGGACTAAAAAGTGTCTTGTGAATAGAACAACAAAATTATCTCTGTATCATAAGCATCTTACCATTACAGGCCCTCAAAAAAGATGTTTATTGAGATGCTTAAGCACCAACTGCACATTTAAGTGTGCCTAAATCTCATTCTGAAATAGTCTCTAATAATTCTTTGAGACCTAAGGGCCTTTGCTTATAATAACCAGATTTCCAAGTCTATATAATAACACCCACCAAAAATGAAACATCTGTAAGGTGTCTTCCATCATGATAAAAGCCAATTTGGATGAGCATATGGTCAATCTGGCTGACTTTGCCTTTTCAGTCAAAAATATGAATCATGGAGACAGTGACTGTGTGGAGGCTCTAGTCTAAGCCAGAAACTTTAATTGCATTGTCTTCTCTCATGACAAGTAATTAGAAATGACTGTTTCCTACCAGTCTGAATTATAAGATGATTATTTCCCTTTAACATTTACTGGCTGCTTGGCATTGCAAGACTGTGGTATTATTTAAAAGCACAGAAATTAGTGGGGAATGTTGCCAATGAAGAGCAATTTTCAAACTTTTAGGGTCAACTTTAGTTACAAGGAATAGGCTAAGTGTGAGGGACTAAAAATTTCCATGAAAACCTTACTTACAGGTTTTTCAGAGAGTAGTACTGGAAATATTGGAATGCTACCATCCAAAAAACACCCTCCTTTTCAAAGTAGCTTTTTTTCTTATTACAAAAGATGAGGTAGGGATGAATGAGAAAGAACATTCTGCTTCCAACAAGAAGAAATGGTCACTCAGTACCATTTAGAGAGTGAGGGAGGAAGAATTTGAATCTTCAGCAAATGAAATGAAAAGAGACCTGTAGAAAATCAGCTCAAGTATTTTAGGGTGGTGGGTAAACATGTTGTCTTGTAGGCACAGTTTCCTTTAATGATGGGAAAGAATAAATTATTTTTTAAATGTTAATACAAATATAAAAGATACATTTGATTACAGTTCTGCTCTTCCTCTGGCAAAAATCAATCTAAGTTAGAAAGATAATAATGTCCAAGTAATAAGAGCACACAAGGCAAAGAAACCTTTTACAGGACAAACTCTTCATAATTGCAACTAAGAATTATTGCTGCTAATAAAAGAATTCCTCCTGCTTTCTTCATTACACATCTAAAAAGAAGAAAGTTGGTTAAAAGCCTACAATTCCAACATTTTTGTTTCATCCCCTGTAAAATATATTCAAGTTTCAAAAGACAGTGTGGCTCCACAAACATGACAATTTCTTTGACATAGGTTTCTGAGCAGGCGAGGACTAGGAGAGGTAAGTTTGTACAAAGTTGTTGATCTCTCTGGGTCCACAGAAGGACAGATGAAGTGTAGGGATGGTCCTTGCAGACCATTTGTAAAGCCATATATATAAGGACCAGCAACCAGAGGGAGGGAGGCAGACATATTTGGACATTTTTTTTACCATGTAACAAGGGTTTGCAGATGACCATGTAGTGGTCATAAGCCATCACTGTAAGGATATAATAATCTGTGATTACTGAGGCAATGAAAAAGTGAAATTGTAAAAAGCAACCAGTAAAGGAAATTGTTTTTCTCTTGGGTAAGAAATGAACAGCATCTGAGGAGTGACGTTAGTGGCATAATAGAGATTTACAAAGTTGAGATGATGAGGAAGAAGTACTAGATATCTTGAGTCACTTTTGATTAACAAAATTGTGCTCACATTGCTGATTACTGTGATGAGGTAAATGACTAGGTGTGTGACAGCTACAACTCAGCTCCATCTGTCAGTCAAAGAGAATAAACTCAGTCATGGATGTGTAGTTTTTCTTTAACAGTGTATTTGCTTGGCTTCCAATGAGGTCTAAGGAAGTGCAGGAGTTGGGGGGATGCATTTGTCTTTTATCAATTATGCATTAAAAAAAAGACAGTATGGCTAGTTTGAGTTGTTTATAGTTTCAATTGTTTCTAGACCCCATGAATAAGATAACTTTTAATGTAAAGAGGTGTTAAAATAAAATTTAGAGCACTTAACTTGACATGAATATTTTATTGAGCAAGAAACAAACTGAACAGGGAGACTTCAAAACCAAAAGTGGTCAGACACTGGCTGTCAGCAGTTACAGCTCAGTTCATAAAGTATGAATTAGATGGCACGTTGTTTACACATCGTGATTGGTTACTAGAAATTTACATTCCTCTTGGGGAAGCACTGCATAAGCTGACTTCTTGTAGCTGACTGGATAGGAAGCTACAAGGTCACTCTGTCATTAAGAAAGTTTAAGTTTTTTTTAAGGTCAGAGTCAGAATTTGAGAGAAATTAGGACAGTTTAAGTTTTGGTTATGCAGTTATGGGTGTTGGCTTAGAGTTATACTCATCTTGTGGCCTCCTCTTTGGTTTTTCTTTAACAGAAGTAAAAGTGTGTGGGTTTTCAAAATGTAAACATATGTGCTGTGCGGATGATTCGGAAGGATGAACCACCATACACATGAAAATGTGCGTTTAATACTTATTTTATACTAGTAGTTGATTATATCCTTTAATAAAGAACTTTTAAAATAATACTGTATTATAAAGTTTAAAGTTGCTAAGAGACTAGATCTTCATTGTTCCCACTACAAAAAAAAAATGATAATTTCGTAATGTGATAGAGGTATTAGCTAATGCTTTAGTGGTAATCATATTGTAATATATAAATGTAGCAAATCAACATGTATTACACCTTAAACTTACACCACATTATATGTCAATTATGTGTCTAAATAAATAAGGCATGCTAATTAAATTTTTAAAAATTTTATATTAGTTTCAAGTATACTGTACATTGGTCAGACATTTATATAATTTATGAAGAGATCCCCAATTATTCTAGCACCCATTTGGCTCTACACATAGCCATTAAAATGCTGTTGACTATATTCCATATGCTGTATTCTATGTTCCCAAGACCATTTTGTAACTACCAATTTGTAATTCATCCCTTACTGTTTTTATCTAGTCCCCCAATCTCCTTCCCCTCTGGCAATCACCAGATTGTCCTTTGTATCTGAAAGTATGTTTTTGTTTTGTTTATTCCTTTTGTTCATTAAGATTCCACATGTAAATGAAATGAGGTATTTATCTTTCTCTGTCTGATTTATTTCACTCAGCATAATAACCTCTAGGTCCATCCATGTCATTGCAAATGGTAAAATTTCATTTTTTATGGCTGAGTAACATTTCATTGTATATATGTTGGGCACTTAGGTTGCTTCCATACCTTGACTATTGTGAGTAGCACTGCCATGAACATAGGGGTGCATAGATCTTTACAAATTGGTGTTGTGGTTTTCTTTGGATAAATATCCAGAAGTGCAATTGCTGGGTCAAAAGCAAGTTCTGTTTTTAATTTTTTTACGAAGACACACTAATTTTTTTAATACAAGATGTCTTACTTCCAGATTGTTGTGACTAAAAAGTTAGTTCTTTGTAACTTTGGTTATGCACACATAGAAATAAAGTTAATTTATTTAATGTAGTTGAACGACCATATATTTAGAACCAAAAAAGAAGAAATTATTCATTTTTAAATTAATGATTCAACAGAAAAAATATTGAATGTGAAATAATTATAACCTTAAATGGCTTTATTAGAAGCATATAGCGTAGGGGTTTTGTAGAGATTTTGAAGGAAACTTCTGAGTGAACTGAAGCACTTGGCAATACTGGTTCCTTGTTATGTTATCTACAGTCTAGTGTTCAACATTTATTTTTTTTTATTACTACCAGCACTATCCTTACATATATCAGACAAGATGAAGTTTTTTGTGTTTTGTTTTTTTATTTTTGCCATGTGGTGATAAAGGAGACAGGAGGTGGAAGAAGTTATATGGAAGAAAGAGAAATCACACAGGAAAGAAAAGGAGATGTCTGAGGTAATTGACAATAGTTTAAAAGAGAGACAACAGAGAGAAATGTGCTTAAAAAATAGCTGTGTGTAGATATAGGGGAGGGGAATTAGCTCAATACAAATGACTGAGCTATAGCTGTTAAAAACAAGAGTGAGGGAGCAAAGTAGACACAGTATGTTCAAGAGAAGAAAGGTAGTTGGGTGATACATGAGTTCAAACAATTCCATAGTTTTGCCAGGTGGGGAAACTGTCTTAGTGTGGCTTGGTTACTGTCCCTAGTGACCTTTAAGTGGGTAAGAAAATTTTTTTTAAAAAATGTGCAGCAAATTATTTGTGTTATATGATTCTGTAAGTAAGAATTTTGTAACTTGAGAAGTCCTTATAACTAATTCTTTAATAGTGTCAACCTTTTTGGATATGACTATGGAAAATATTAATCACCACAAATTAAAAAGATAACAGAAGAAAAGTTGACTTATCTTAAAATCAAAAAGAAAAGACTCTTAACCCACCTAGAAGTTGTAACAGGGAAAAAACATTTTGACCAACAATTAAAATCATTTTGGACAATGCTTATTTCATCAAGAATTCTCAAATACGGGGGTTGGTTATTCATCAGGTCTTATATATCCAGTAGATATAGCCTCTAGTGTAACTTTAAAAGTTTGCAAACCATAGTCTTTAAAATCCATTCTTATTGATAGATACTTAACAATATTGATTCTACTGTATTAGACTGAGTGGTTTATTTTAAACTACAGTGCAGAGAACAGTAGTTTACTTGAAAACAATAAAATAATAAAGATGATCATTTTTCCTCTCTCCCTCTTTTAGGCTTTGACCAGGAGAGAATAACTACAAGAAACTACTAATTTACAAAATGTGCAGATGACCTAGTTTATTCATAAACGTAGGAGTTTTAATTTATTAAACAACAATTTAATATAAGCAGTGCCTAGTAATTCTAGTTTACTGTGTGTTTTGTAGGAGAATAATGTAATATTTAATGGGGAAGATAAATCTATTATTGGAAAATTTTAATAATGAACAAAATTATGTTTGGGTGTTTTCATGGGAAGTAATTAGTTGCAAACTGTCTTTCCCTGAAGTGTGGCGATATTGGTGGCAATTGTTATTTAGTGGTGAATTCTCTACTAAATGACCTACCCAAGTCTTACTGCAGTGCAGTGGAGAGAGGACCAAGAGCAGGAGGACCAGTATGGGAGGTCCAGGACCTGAAAGATAACTCATTAAAATAAATTCCTGACATTCATTAGCTCCACCTCCTGCTCCCAACTACCACAGAAGAGATCTAGAGAGGGAGAAGAGGTTGCAGGTAAAGGACTTGCCTCATAACCACAACAGCAAAAGAGAGATTCTTTCATCTATATCAATTTCAGGGAAGATTATGAGTGGCCCAAAGTGTTCCATACCCACCTCTTGAACCAATCACAGTTATCAGGAGGAAGGGGCACTATAATTAGTGTAGTCTGGGACATGTGTCCATCTCTGTGGTCAGAGAAAAAGCACAACATGGCTAAAACCCCCAGCAGAGTTCCACAAAGTAGAATAAGAATTCTCTCAAAGGGAAAGGGAACTATTAAAAGACATAAAATAAAAGGGACCTAAAATTATTATTCCTCACTGTGGAGAAAAAAAAGTATGGAATCAATGGCAATTCAGAGCCTTAGGAGTAAGACGGTTAGCAATGAATACTCCAAAACTCGGTATTTTGAAAAACTTAGCAGAATCCCCCCACACATCTGATTTCCAGTATCACAGACTATCTAAAATGTCACTTTTCTTCATTTTTTTCTTGAATGATATCAACTGTTGTAATAATATTGTGGATCAAAACTCTGATTGACTTTTAAGCAATTCCAAAGAATCTCAGAAGTGGGTGGGCAACCCTGGTACCTCATCTGGTAGTTGTGGTTTCTGACATGAGCAGTGATATCTGCTCTACAATTGGCCTTGGAAATAAGTTTAAAGTGATGGACACAAGAATTGATATATTCTTTTTTTCTAGGAAAAAAAATTTTTAAATGTATGGTACATGTGGGATTGCCTCAAAAGAATCATCAGTGAAAAGTTTGAAAAACCACTGGTGAAAAGTATGTCTGGAAAGGACCAGGAAAAGATAAGATCCACATCTAAGACCTTGGGGGAGAAGTGAGTTAAGCAGAAAGAGTATTAGATGAACAGAAAGGACTTCCTACAGGAATAGTAGGAGACCAGTGCAGGCTAGCTTCATCAGCTTTCTGTTCTTTACCAAGATACTCTCTTCTGAACACCACAAACTACAACACAAACTGGAAACCTGAGTATCATCCTAAACTCCTCTCCCTCACCAGCCCACCCTCCTCATTTGACTTTAATCTCAAGGATTCCACTGCCCAACATCTCTCCTTTTGTGTACTTTTCTCTTATTCAGTTTAAGACACCATTATTTTTCACCCAATTTATTACTGAAGCCTGTACCTGGTGTTCTAGTCTCTAATTTTGCACCCACCCCCAATTCATTCTCCATATTCTAGGGCAATCCTTCTAATATAGAAATTGGATAGTGTTACTCTTACTCAAACCTTTTTAATGAGTTTTCCAAACTCAAAATAAAGTTATATAACATGGCTTCTAAAGCTGTTCTCTGCAACTTCTTCCCTTGACAATTCACCCATGTATCCCATCTTTTTTCTGCATAGACTCTCTTTCAGTTATCTTAAGGTACTTTGAGTTTTTGTGTTTTGTGGGGAGTTTTTTTGGAGGGGTTTGTTTTTACCTTACAGCCTTTGTATATACTGTGGCCTTTTTTGTTTTCAAAAGTAGTTAGTTATGACACCACTAATGACACCACTAATGAGCAGTGCTTTTAGGGTAGAGTCTAAGCTGCTAAAACAAAGATTCCCTAATATTGTCTGGCTTAAACAAGAAGGGCTTAACATTTCTCTCCTTTGTAATGGTCCAGAACTAAGGAATCCAGAATAGCAGAGTAGATATGACATCTTCAATATGAAGCAACCTTCTGGGTCAAGGTGTCTGCTTTATCTTTTGCATGTATCCCAGCCTTAGGAAAGAATAAAAGGGCAATGGGAAACCCATTTATTTTTTTAAAGGCACAGTTTGAAAGTGGTATAATTCCATTGTCTAGAGTAGACAAATGAACACCTTGATGTTCAAAGAAAGGTGACAAAGGTAGTGTCTAACTGGGCAACCATGTGCCAGCTATAACTCCAGAATTAGGTTATTATAGGAAGGGAAGAATAGATGTTGATGAATGGCAGTTGTCACTTCCATAAAGCATTATTCCCCAAGGCTTGTAGATGAGGTAGGAGGCTAAAGAAAGACTGAACAACTCCTCAAGTTTATCTGTAATACCCCTTTCCCTCCCACTCTCTTTTGAAACAACGCCAGCCCAGTATAGAGAAGTCATCTGCTGAAGAAAGTGGATTAGGAGCTCTAAGGTAGGGAAGAGGGTCAGAAATAGAGCAATAAGCACCAATATGGCTGCACTGGTTGTTTAAATATTAAATATTAAAATATAGTCATACCATGTGGTAAAGAATCACTCCTTCCAGTTCTTCTGAATGCCTGCCTGAGACCCCGGCTATCCCAACTCTTCTTGCATGATCCAGCAGCTAAAGCATTAGTGTCTGGCACAGAAAGGGGCCCTAGAAATTACACCCTCTCTGATGGGTACTCCATTTAATTGGTCAGTTCTAGTTGATGATAGTTTGAATATCACCCCTGACAAGAAGTCTAATATCCAGTGGTCTTCTTTAGCTCCTGAATCCACTCCAAAATAAAGAAAAAAGTGCAATAGACAGAGGTTACTGAATCTCATCCCTATATTCCACTTGAAATCTTGCTTTAAATACAGAAAACATAAAATCAAATCAGTTTTCATTTTGCTAAAGGGAAAAAAAAACCTCAGCTCATGAGTAAGAGACTCCAGCTATGTGTCCAAAATAATGAAAATAAGAATTCAAAATAAGAATTCGATTGTCCATCCAAGGAATAAATCTTTCACCTGAGTCAGAAAGTTGGGGCAGAATAGAAAGAATACTGGATTTGAGGCCAGAGGCCTGGGTATTAGCTTGAAATAGTGGAAAGAACAGGTTTTATAGCCTGGTTAGCTGATTACAACCTATACAACTCAACTCTACATCTCTAAAATGAAGGATAATAATATTTACCACAAGGTGCTATGAGGTTTGAATGAACTAGGGTGTGCTGGGTGCCTGGCAGAAGTCCACATTTCTTCTGCTTTTATTTCCCTCTCTCTTCCTCTCTCTATCTTCACCTTCTCCTACTCCTACTCACCACACACACACACACACACACACACACACACACATACTTGCATAAGAATTTGTAGTAAGACCACAATCAAGTCACTTAATATATATATATATGGCTCAGTTTTACATAATTTCCCATGCTATCACCATAGTTTCTAAGCATATTTTGTAAAACCATCTACACTAAACATGTCAATTTGCCTCTGGATTAAAGTAAAGATCTATCACATTGGCTAGTCATTGCATCAAAAAATCCTATTTTTCAGAATATGCCTGGCCCAGAATTGATACCCAGTATTTCTTGGATTTGTGATGAGTCTACTGAGTTCATAAGACAAAAGCAGCATAAAGTAGAATGTACGTAAGGTGTATGTGGGCTTATTTCATACCAACAGAGACTAATTGTTGAAGAAAAAAAAATGAACCAGCTCATGAATTATTTTACACTTCTCTTCCAACTGGTAATTGCTTTTAAAAAATGTCTTCTGCTTCAGTCATTGTGAATAGATGAAAGTGTATGCTTTTCTAAATGTATATCTGAATTTCTAAAATCTTGCTTTTCACACCAAGAATAAATTTCAGTCAACATTTCCACTTACTAAAAGGAAGTAATCGATGAATAAACTTTGTTTTTAAAGAATTACTTTTGCGAACTAGAAATTTATGCATAATTCATGAATTGGCAAATGGTTTGTCTGATTTTTTTTTAGCATTGCTTACATAAAACACCTGGCCCAGAGGTGTGAAATACCCCTCTTCTCTACAGATCCATCAACAGGTATTGAGTGTCTTCTCTCAACAAACTCTTTTAGAGAAGTTTAAAGTAATGGCAAGAAAACATTAGAGAAATGGAAGGGATATTATCAAGGGTTAAGTTTCAATGTTATTAAAAAAAAAAAACAGCCCAATTAAATTAGATGCTTTTTGGAGTAAAATTTAGAAGGTTAGAAAAAGAAGAATTATGTGGCTATCGCCTCATTGAGTGCCTTGTGGGCCAATTTAGGTATTCAGATTTGTTCTAATGACAGGGAGTCATTAAATATGTTCAATGGAATGTGTAAGGTAATGTAGATTTGTGCTTTGGAAACATCAAGCTGGAAACTTGTGGAGGATGAATTTAAAGGGGATTAGCCTGGAAGAAAGAAACTGAACCAAGAGACCATTATAGCCCAGGTAAATCAATGCAAGGAATTAGGTCAGACCATTTCAATGAGGATGCTGATTAAAGGGTGTGTCCAGAAAAATGTGAGGAGAGGGACTCAATAAATATATGAAAAAACAAATAAATACAAATTCTTAAAAATAGCAACATTAAATAATATATAAATAACTGAGCATGCAGAAGAAAGCACTTATGTTTTTTATGGACTGACAATATGACCTAAGTAAAATGTCACTGGAAATTTGGGTCAATTAAGCTATACTTGGGTATGTTATTATTTTATTTATTTTATTTTATTGGAGTTCACTGACTTTTTAAAATTCAGTTTATTTAAAAATAAAAAAACAGTTTAGGGGGCAGGGAATTTCCTTTTAATATAAATTTATTTAGGTATAGAAAACTAGATCAAAGAGAAGAAAAATAATAAATTACATAAGAGAGTCTCTGATGTGTCAAAAATTGCAGGTGGTAAGAGACTGAATGCAGTTTGGGGGACACTGGGTGAGCAGGCGGTACATGGGTTTCAAGTCTGAAGATTCAGGTCCCAGCCTGGTTATACATAACTTTGGTCTTGAGCACATGGGGCAGTTTGGTTTAGCTGAACCTCATCAGTGAAATGTAGGCGGTAACATCTATCTTGTAGGATCTTAATCAAAAGGGACAGACTATGTGACGGGCCCTCAAAACCCGCCAAGAGCACAGAGAACGTTAGCTTTTATTGTTGTGACAGGTGCCACGAGCACTGATGTTCAGTTGCTGATTTGCAATTGCTTTTCCAGAGACAGACTGTAGTGCAGGGAGCTCACCTTCCCTAAAATGCATCTGTGCCCTAAAATGCATCTGTTGCTTCCTGATGATGTTATCAATCTTGCAGAGAAGGAACTTATTGATTTGTTTCTCTTCGAAGTGCTTCTGTGAATTGATCTGGCCATTTTGATGTTGCAGGCTTGCTAATGCCTCTGACGTCCTGGCTGTGGTTGAAAATCATCCTGCTGCAGGGAAAAGGCCGGATAGTTCTGACACTCTGGGGTCTGGCCTGGCTCCTCCAGGTCTGAACAGTCTTGGAGCTGATGCTTAACTCCAGCAGCGTTCTCATTATTCAGTAACAACCAGTGATCTCAGAATGTGATTCTGCTGCCAGTAGTAGTTGGGCTGGAGATGATGAGTAATTTTATGTTTATATTTTTTGTTTAACTAGCCCAAGGGGTAGGGACAAAAAAAATGTCAAATGTTTCCCCGTATAATTAAGTCATTTCTATAATTTTTCCATTCCAAATATAGGTTCAATGGATGCAGCAGAACTACTGAAAAGTACATAGGACTTTGAATCTGAGTTTCCACCACTTACTCCCTGAGCAACTTCATTCAAGTTATGTACTCCCTCCAAGCCTGAGTTTATACATCTGAAAAATGGGAAAAAATAACACTCACCCATAGGTTGCTGTGAGAACTAAATAAAATCACTCACTCTCTGACTTATTGGACAGCACAACAGGTTCTGGATCTATAAATTAGTTTCTTGGGACATTGGTGGACTTTGGTTAAGTACAATGCATTTATCACCGGAAACAGATGTCCACTCAGATTGTAAAGTGTTGGCCTTGCTGAATCAGCTTACTGCAATACTTAACCAAAACGGGATGGCAATTTGGGCACTGTGCTGCAGAAGAAGCACTGACCCTCTGCTCTTAGGACAAAATTTAAATTCACAAAGACAGAGGACCTAATAATATAATCCCTGTCATTTGGGGCCAACCTCCTAAACCCAACCCCATATGGTTACTTCTAGTATCTTATTTTAAATTGGACTCTGAGGAAGGCTGCCTGAAAGAGAAGTGATGGGCAAGGAGAGGAGTGTGCAAAGCAGATCCCATGGGGATCTCATCCTCTCCCAGAGCCCTGTGAAATACTTCCTGAAACATCTGTTTGGGTTGGCTCAGGTAAACACTCAGTAAGCATTGGCTATGGAAAAAAATATATGCTTTAGAATCTGTAGATTCATACATACAACAATAAAAAGCTTTTGAATTTGTAATCACACACTAGACTGTGCACAAATATTGTTTGTGCACAATCAAGACCCTTGTAGGGTTATGGGGAAGCTTTTATGCTCTAATACATAAGTGCACACAAGACTGTTATATATAACCAAGTGCAATAGCACAGGGTGGTCTGGAGTCAGGCCTACCTGAGTTCAAATCAAATTCCAGCTCTGCTGCTTGCTTACCAACAGTGGGAACTTGAGCAAGCTATTTAATCTCTGTAAGTACTGGTTTCCTTATCTCTAAAATGGGGATAATCATTGTACCCATCTCATAAAGTTGTTGCCTAGATTTAAATCAGATAATGCATGTAAAGTGTTTAACACAGTTTCTAGCACATGATAAACCCTGAATAAAAGTTAAGTACTATTATTATTATTGGCTTTTAGTAGTGGGTTTCCTTTTTCATGTAGGCAAAGCATGTTTGTAGACCTGCTACAAGGAGGTTATTTACTGGGCACATAATTCCCTAATCCCAATTTTGTGAAAGTTGCTTCCTATTTTGTTGTCAGGTACTTTGAAAATTATAGATGATGCTGGCATATAGGTTTTTACAAGAAAACACAAGTTGCATCTATAGCCGTGCTACCCTAAATAAGCTCGATCCTGTCTGATATTGGCTGCTAAGCAGGGTTGGGCCTGGTTAGTACTTGAATGGGAGACCACCTAGGAAAACCAGATTCTGTAGTGTAAAAAATGAAAAAATAAAAAATAAGAGATTATAAACTGACAAGTTCCTTGCAATCTGTGAAGTCAATAAAGGGTTGCCTCACCTAAAAAAAAAAAAAAAGCAAAAAAGAGAAAAGAAAAAAGAAAACACAGGTTGTATTTTAAGAAATTGATTTTTTTGGCCTTAAATTATGTCATTTTGTCAACCCATGACTCTCCTGCTCAGAAAGTTTCTGTATAAGGGAGAGTCACATCCAGATGATAGCCTGGTAGTCATTTTCTTTCTGGCGGGACTATCCTTCAGCTCCAGGTTTGTTTAGAACTGGCTTTCATGTCATTCTAGTGGAAAAAATCTTTTCTGAGATTTCCCAGTGAATCACAAATGAATTAGGCAATTCATGTGGGTGATACTCACATCTATCAACATTTTCCAGGGGAATAAAAAACTTAAATAGACACAATGCTAATGATGCTGTAAAATTATTATGGACTTTAATGACAACACACCTGAATTATCTAACTCATCTGCCACTTACTAGCTCTTTTAAAAAATCATTTAAGTTTCTCCAACCTTGTACATGTAGGAGTCTGGAATGTCATTCTCATACTGCAGCTTCTCTGGTGAATCCTATTTAACATTTATCACAAATGTCAACTCTTCAAGGACACTTGTTATATTTATAAAGATAGTGATTCAGTTGTTTAACACAGACCAAACTGCCAGTGGAATAAATTTATGTATTTCTCTGTAAAAACTAACATAAGATAATAAGATGGTTCTACTCCAAGGATGGTCCACATTCCCAGGTATCTTCTATTTCACCACCATGTTTTCATCCTATTGTACAGCAAAAGGAAAAGAATTTGAGGGCAAGTAGCTTTCTTTAAAGGGCATGACCTAAAAGTGGCACAGATCATTTCTACTCACATCCTGTTGGCTAGAACTTAGGCATCTGGCCACATCTAGGTTCAATGGCGGCTGGGAAGTGTCGTTTCCATCTGGGTGGCCATGTCCCAGCCCGTCAAAAAGTCAAGAGGTTCTTTTACTAACTGGAAGAAGAGGAGAATATTTATTAGGGAACAGTTAGCAGTCTCTTGTCACATCCTTCCTCTCTAAGGCACCATTAGGAGTGTAGGAACCATGTTGCATTCTTTTTTTGGAGACCAAAAACTGTGTAGCCATTAAAGACAAGGCAGATTTAGAAGTTTTGAAAGGGAATGATCTTTGGATATATGTTAGGTAAAAAATATATATAAAGTACAGAAATTGAGTACAATGTAATGACTCAGATAAATGATGGGTGATAGATGATAGATGATAGATAACAGACAGACAGATAATCTTTTTTAAAAAACTACTAACACTAGTTATTTTGGGGGGATAGAGGTAGGAGAGAGAGATAGTTTTCACTGCATAACCTTTAAATCATTTGAATTTTATTCTGTGCATGTATTACCTATGCAGTTTTTAAAATTTTGAAATCATTAAATTATTCAAACATGTTTCCACAAGTAGGTGTTAATGACATGAAAACTAGTCCTAACCAATGCTAGGGCTAACAGTGTTGAAGGATGACCCACCAAAGAGTAAATAACTAACAAGCTATCATATGGATATGGTTTCTCCTTTTAAGTAGTCCTTCTTTATCCACAGGGGATACATTCCAAGATCCCCAGTGGATATCTGAAACTGCAGATAGTACCAAACCTTTTCACTTAAAGGAAGCATTTTATGGCTTCTCTTTGGCATATCAAAATTGCCAGCATCATTACTCTTATGCTTTGGGTCCATTATTAAGTAAAATAAGGGTTATTTGAACACAAGCACTGTGATACCACGAGAGTCAATCTAATAACCAAGGCAACTACTGAGTGTGGAATTAGGGTAGGAGAGTGTATACAGTGTGGAGATTCTAGACAAAGGGATGAATCACCTCCCTGGGTAAGCACAGATGGATGGCATGAGGTTTCATTACCCCTCTCAAAATAGCGTCATTTAAAACTTATGAACTGTGCATTTAAGGAATTTTCTATTTAGTATTTTCAGACTGTGGTTGGCTGTGGATAATTGAACCTCAGAAAGCAAAGCAGCACACAAAGAGTGACTACTGTAGAAATTTTCTGAGCAGGAGAATCCTGGGTTAACAAAAAGACAATTATCTTAAGGCCATAAAATCAACCTCACAAAATGTAACTTACATTTTCTTGCATATGTCAGCATTATCTCAAAACACCTTACAACAAAACATGAAACAACTTTTTAGGTGGGCTGCCTGAGTTCTGCTAATAAATATATGCTGAAATTTAGTCATTTGAGATTTTTTTTCTAGAAATGACTTGCTTATGTTTTCATATAATTGAAGAAAATTTCAGCCTAAGTGGATGAATGCCTTCAGTTTCAAATATCCTTTAAATTTGACTTTTTTTTCTTCAGTAGAAAGCAATAATGGCCCTAGAGAGGAGTTTCAATGCTTGATTGTTTTGATATTTAGTCAGATCTTGGGACAGTTAAAATTCATGACTGTTTTTATAAATTGGCAGTTACAGAATAGTCATGGGGATTTAAAGTACAGCATAGGGAATATAGTCAATAGTATTGTAAGAACTATGTACATTCCCAGGTGGGTACTAGACTTATTAGGGGGATCATTTCATAAGTTATATAAATGTCTAACCACTATGCTGTATACCTGAAACTAATACAATATTGACTAGCAACTGTAATTGAAAAAAATTAAAATAAAAAATTTAACAGTCTAACTATTTTAACAGCTCTCCAGACTTTCAATAATTAGGTTGAAAAAAATATTAAATATGAAGCAAAGGCTTCACTTTAATTTTTTGCCCACTTTGTTTTAAAATCAAACTGGAAAACATATATTCACTAGCCTAAAAATATGGGCAATTTGTTAAGAAAACAGTAGTATTTTACACTCTCTTTCTTCTCTGTTAATTTATGTTGCTCTGACTTAAGACTAAGATGAAGGTATATATGAATTACACCTGCAAGAAATCAAAGACATCACAGAGAAAAACAAAAGGATGCTGGGTTTCCAATGTTAGCCTCTGCTTAAAAAAAAATTGAGATATGATTTACGTACCATAAAATTTACCTTTTTACTTATTTTTTTAGGCAGAGCCACCCTTGGTTGACCTCCCAGATTGCAAGGACCTTGTCAGCTTACGATTCCTTATTTTTTATTTTTTTTATTTTTTATGCCTATAGCACTGGTCTTCCTAGGTGGTCTCCCATGTAGTTACTAACCAGGCTCAACCCTGCTTAGCTTCTGAGATCAGATGGGATTGGGCTTCTTCAGGGTGGCATGGCTGTAGACAAAATTTACCCTTTTAAAGTGTACAATTCAGTGAGTTTTAGTATAATCACAAAGCTGTGTAGCCATTACCGCTATATAATTCCAGAACATTTTCATCACCTTCTCTACCTTTTCTAACATTGGTTTAGAGGATGACCAGATAGGCTATGGGCAGTGCTGTGTTCTGGGCTGTTAACTCCTCCAGACTCTGGAAACTTCCAGAGAATGAACCTTTGGGATCAAAGGACCATGGGTTCAGAGCTCAGCTCTGGCACTTATCAGCTCTGGGGTATTAAGCAAGTTGCTCAGCCTTTCTTTTGCTTGAAATTTTTTCACCTATAAAATGAGAACAATGATAACTACCTCAGGAGACTTGAAAGCCTGTGTATAATACATAACATATGCAAAACAGCGAGCAGAATATCTTCACATAGTAAGGACTCCAAAAGCACAATATCTTATGCCTCAAATGAATCCGGTTTATACTTTGCTTTTGCCTGAGGTAGTCATGACACAGCAGCCTTAAAAAATTAAGTTTCACACCCAGGCTTCCTGTTCTGGAAATTACTATTTGAATCATCAGCTAGCAAATAGTGGTCATCCACTTGGCTTCCTAATGAAATTATGTCCAGGTAAGAAGCTTTTATTTTCCCCTTGATATCTGATTTTCCCCAGAGGAAGGTCTTTGACATCAAACACATGGATATAGAAACATCACTGCTCAATCACTTAGCCTTTGGGTATTTGAACCAAACAAATAGCTTCAGGTTTAAATAAAAAATAAAGTAAGTGATAGTTAGGCAAATAAAGAATTCTCTTCCTACATTTTTTAATCTTTTTAACATATTGGTTAAGAGGCTGCGCTTGGGTTGAGTCCTGGCTTTGCCATTATTAGTGATGTAGGTCAGACAAGTGACCCAATAGCTTTGGATTTCAGTAATAAAAAAGAAGGAAAGCCCCACTTTCATCATAGAGGGCTGCTCTGTGGTATGCTCGGCACAGTGCTTGGCTCATGAAAACACTCAATAAATAATATGAAGATATTCGAGTCTTTTGAAACTTTTGAATCACCTCCTACTCTCTCGTGCTCTCTCACTGTCACCTCCACCCAGCCACTGGTCTTTAAAATCCTCGAAATTTTTTTGTTCAGCTTTGGGGGCTCATTTTATTCTATTTTATCCTTTGGGGGGAGGGGTGAAGACATGTGACAGGTTTAAATTTCTCTAAGATTTATTCCACCTGTAGAATAAAATGATTACATGCTCTGGTCCTAATGAGAAATTCTTAAAGTTAGGGCTTCACAGAGAAACAGAACACTCTACTCCCATCAATTAGCCAGGAGCTCTTTATTGTGCCATAGACCCCTTGGCAGCTGGCAATGCTAACGAACCCTCTCAAGATAACATTTTTAAATGCAAAAAATAAAATGCATGGAATTATAAAAGAAGTCAATTAAAATAATTTAAAATGTTTTCAAACAAATTTGTAATATAGTCATGTATATGCTTCTTTATTAACATATTAAATAACAAGATCTAGTGTCTGGTCTAATATTAATCATAATTTCAGATTCACAGTGAATGTAAAATATATATATATTGAGATAACTTCAAAAACTCTTAAGTGATGAAAATATCTGTGCTCTATATACTTGAAATTAATATTATGCTGAACATCAATTGTAAATGAAAAAAAAAACCTATGGTTTCCATTGATGACAAAGGCACAGCTTTGTTGCCTACATTTATCATTAAAGAAGATGCTAAATCCTCAGGTGAGGATTAGTAAGAATATGTATGTATTTTTTCCCTCTCTTCTTCAAATTATATCCATGAACTCAAGGTTAAAAACTCCTAAGTTCAGCCAAGACTAACACAATCCAAAATGTCTGCTGTGATGATGGTGACATGACCATAGACTGTTTTAGAATAATCCTGCCTATCACCCTAAGGGTGTCACAGATCTTTGCATTATACTTTGCTTTCCAACATGGAAAGCATTCAGTCACTACTTATCCATCTAAATTTGTGGTGTACCCCCTCTGGAGTCAAGGCTGGAAAATAAAAGATTCAGGTGGGCTTTTGCCACTTGCATCACCCCTCTGTCAAGGTTGTTATAGATGAGCCTAAAGATTGACATCTATTCCTGACATCCATTCCTGTCCAACAACTGATGTTCCACAATTCATAAATATAATTCTTCTTTTTCCTTTCATGTTCCATGCCCTTGGCTACTTCTTGTTTTATTCACTTACCAGAAAGGGACTATGAGCTATAAATACATTGCCTTGCAGACTTTTTAAGTCTTTTTGCAAGATGAGATGTCATCCCAGATCTGGTAGCATAGGACTTCATGGACTAAAATGAATTCTTCTTGTAGAGACTCTACAGAACAGTGGTTAAAGAGCGTGGACTCTGGAGACAAACTGAAGCTGGATTCCTACTGTAATACTATTAGCTGTGTGACCCTGGGCATGATACCTAACCTCTCTATGCCTCAGTTTTCTCCAAAGGAAAAAAAATGGGAATAGTACTTTTCTCATAGGGTAGTTGTAAGGACAAAATTCTTTAATGCTTATAAGCTTGAAAGTATATGGCATATAATGAGCACTCAATAAATATTAGTAGTTATTACTTGTCAACCCTTGGCTGATTCTAGGCTATTGCTGTCACCCTCAGCAAAGTTATCCAATTCCAACTTTTGCACATTCTCTCATCCTCTGTATTCCTGGGCCATTGACTTAAGTGACAACTGAGGGTTCTTTTTAATCTTCTGAGACCTGATCTAGAGAAAAAGAACCTAGAAATTATATAATTAATAATAATAATGATAATAATAATAATGGCAGCTGGCATTTGTTGGAAAGTTCCTGCTGTGCCAGATATCTGTTGTCTATCTTACTTAATGCACCCTAACAACTTCACAAGTCAAATTCTTATTATTCACATTTATGGTTGATGAATCAAGCTCAGAAGGATTATTTGCCATTCAAGTTTACACAAATCTTTTCACTAAATTAAAGGCCATCTCAATCTAGCCAATAGGCTGTCTTCCTAAGGACATGAGGTAGCCACAGAGAAGCATCTGGGATGAGTTACAGGGAGTGGATCAGCTCTCATCTGAAACTACTCTGGCTCTCTGTATTCAGCCATCTTAGAGGAGACTTGGCTTAGAGGTGGCCATCTGGCATCAGCTCATGCAGCTTTTGTGAAGTCACATGTGTTCCTGGAGTTGCCAGGAAAAAGGATGTCTTGATGAGCCAAAATGCAAATTCCTTAGGAGAGGAAAAGTGAAAGTGAGCTTGTTCACACTGTGCGGGGCTCCAAGGAAATGACACAACTCGGGAGACTCAGTGTCCTGCCACTAGGCTCTATCATATTATAGGGGCATTATTTTGCATTCAATCATAAGCTTGCCTTCCAACAGTTTTGCTTCTCTGACCGGTAAGATAGAAAAAGATGACCTAAAAAGAAGTAGGTATTTGAAACATTAAAGTAAGGTGCCTCCAGACATTTAAAATGCAATCCCCTGGAAACCTACGGTGGGGGTGTTAGGAGCATATTTTCCTCACCAATCCCTAGAGTGTCCTTTATCCTGGAGATAAGTTGCTCAGAGCAAGTCAAGGCCAGGAGAAAGGAATTTGAGAATCTAGTTTGTTCACATCTGAAAGATTTTCTCAGGCCTTTGCTGGAGGTTTCAAAAATTCTTCTTTGCTTTTCCTCCTCTCTCTACTTGTTTTTTCTTCTTTCTCTGACTCTCTTCTTCTCTCAACTTCTTGTTTTCTTTCTCTCTCCTTTCTTTCTCTCTCCTTTCTTTCTCTTGCCTTCTCCAGAATGCCTGTCCCACTGGCCTGCCCATTCTCTCTCAAAGGCTTAACCATCCCTTAGGCCCTCAATGCCTAAGGGAAGGCTTATTTTCCTTTAACCAAGCCCAGGTATAAGTTACCTGGACTTCGAATGCACTTTTCATTAATAAATTCCTGTCCACACTCCCCCCACTGCCCATTTTTTCCCTCTCCCAGACCTTTCTAAGTCATATTTATAATCAAAGACTGGGATCTAAGGGATCTGCAATTGTTGGCATTTTAGACCAGCACAATTAATGCCATTGTCTATGGAACATTGTCTCAGTGAATTTACTGAGGAACATTTAGAGACAGATTTAAAAAAAAAAACTGTTTAAAAGCCCTTTAGAAAAACTATTAGAAGTTAGATCCAAAGGTTCAAAATGTCTGAATGAAACCTTCAAGCCATATCTGGATGTTTAAGGTGAGAAACTTTGGTAAATTCAAGCCAGATCAGCTACTAATCATCAGACAAGAGGAGGCAAACTGTGGCTTCCCCTCAGATGTCAGATGAGGAGAACTGGCTTATCTATTTATAAGGTCCAACCAAAGAGATATCAA
>PVKZ01003020.1:140103-166114 GCA_004027375.1 Macroglossus sobrinus
TTTTTTTTTATCAATACCTTGGTCTTCTTTTATGTTCGGTGACTGGGAAACAAATAAGCACAAACCAGAAGAATCCTGCCTGCTGTCTTAAGCACTACATTTCATACTGGCTGAATTTGGCTGCATAAATTTCAACTCCCAGCCTAGGTTTCAAGAGTCCCTGCAGCTTCTAGAAATTTTGTACAGTTTCCACCATTCTCTGTTATCATTTTTTAAAATTAAATTAAAAGCAAACAAAAAAGAATCAAGAAAAAAGTCAGAAGAGTTCAATTGCTAGACTTGCCTTTTGTTTTTATTATCAACAATCAAGTTAATGGTACACTCTTGGAAAACTATATGCACATGTAGAAATATTCCCCTTTTAAATAGAAGCATTCATTTTAACACACATAAATAAATTTGAAAATCCAAAACATAACTTATGATGTTTATGTTCACAAACAAAGTCCAACAAGAAGAAAGAAATCAGACAGACATGCACCTGATAAAAAAAAGTATATATATATATATATATATATATATATATATATATATATATATATACCATTGTTTGAATTGTGGTGTCTCTAAACACAAAGAAATTGAACTCATGAGAACCTTAGTACTCCAAAAAGACACGCCATAGAGACTACAAGAAGAGGAAAAACATTATACGGTCACGTAGAGAAGACGGTCTGTACTGATATTAACACGATACAATTGAGTCACAGAACACAGTTGTAGAAAGACATCAAAAAGTTAAAGCCTCAACATTCAACTAATACCTATAGTTTGTGCCTTTTAAAACAAAACAAAACAAAACAAAACTCCAACAGATGTCTAAACTGCGCGAAGAATGGAATCATCAATATACAGTCCATCCACCATACAGGATGTGAGTCCATTTCAGATCAAACAGAAGTGCAAACTGAGACACTTCTGCAAACTTGTGTGTGCGCCTTTACCTTGCTCTGTAGATTTCTCTGCAGTCAGTTGCGTGGACTGCAACTGACTCCAATCCAAAGCCGTGCCAAAAAGTTCAGTAAAAGCTGGTGGAAGAAGAAAATGCCAGTGGGGACAGCGGAAGAGAAAAAAGGAAAGAGTTGCGAAATATGAGACATAGTTTGCAGAGTTTGCGGATGAAAGGCATTTCATGTATTGGGCATCTTCCAGGACCGAGTGGCTGCAAAGATTCGGGATTAGAAGTTGCAACTGTGTGGGGTTTGAATGCGCTAATGGCGGGATGGTATTCAGCGAGGTGAGACAGTCAAGCTGGTGCGAGGGTCACCTTGGCCGCAGGTACAGTCTGCACTAGTCGTCGCCGCAGCGGCCCTGAACCCACGAACAGGAGGGGAAGCAGGGCTGGAAGACGTCCCTTCTCTCCGGTGAGAAGGAGCCCCAAGGGAGTTCGTGCTGTCAAGAGGGCATGAATTTAGGGGTTCATAAGAGAGAGCCCTCAGACAGCGCCAGCTGCAGCCTCACCTCTTTCCCCTTTCACATATTTTTTCCTTAGATTTTAAAACCTTTTTTTTTTTTTACTAGTTTTTGTCTTTCTAATTTTTTTTTCTTCTAATTGGGGGAGATTTTTTATTTTTCTTATTCTAAGCAAGTCACTGAGTTGGTTATGCGCCCCCACCCAGCTCTCCCTGTCACCTGCTCGAGCCACAGACACACATTCCCACAGACAGACATACACAACACACAGACACAGCCCCCTGAGAGTGCCCCGAGTCCAGGCCGCGCTGTTCACACCTCCCAGTCAGCAGACAGAGTCCTGGCCTGTCTGCGCGGCCCTGAGGCAGGTGCGAAGCCAGGGAAGTTTTTCGTTTTGTTTGGGGGTGTTCAGGTTCAGGGGAGGAGTGGAGCTGAAATGAGGGAGACGCCATTTTCTCTTTATTCTTATCACGATTGCTTTTGGCTCTCAAAGAAAAAGCCACGGCAGCGGCGACGACAATAGCCTTGGGCCTACCCGCTCGCCCGCTCGCCTGCGCGGGCCCTTGCTTGCCCGCCGCCGCCGCCGCCGCCGCCGCAGGATCCCAGATCAGAACATACTGCTCTTCACTAAGGCGGCTTTGGCGCCGTTGGGTCTTTGGAGCGAAGATAAGACGCTGGCGAAAGGCCCCCCGAGTGAATCCGGGATGGAGGTGATGGGGCCGGGGCCGGGAGCCCAGCCTTGTCCAGGGCCCCCCGCCGCAGCCAGGCCTCCGGCCGCCGCCGCCGCCGCCGCCGCCGCCGCCGCCGCTGCCGCCGCCGCCGCCGCCGCCGCGCTGCCCTTGCCGGGCTCGCCCCCCGGCCCCCCGGGCCCCGCCGCCCCCGGGGCGCCTGCCGGGCTGGGCCCGCCGCCGCCGCCGCCGCCGCCGCCGCCCGCCCCGCAGCTGGGCGTGGGGTTGGGGTTCGGACCTGGCCCCCCAGTGCTGTCCGGGTCGGTGCTCTTGGCCTCTTTGCTCTCGTCGTCCCGGGACGCATCGGACTTCTTCCCCGAGGATCCGTTCTTGGCCGCGGCCGCCGCGGCCGCCGCTGCGCGCTCCTGCTTTCGGAACTTGGCGCGGCGGTTCTGGAACCATACCTGGCGGAGGAGGAGAGGAGCGAGGCGGTGCAAGGGGAGAAAGAAGGAATCGGGAAAGGCAGCGGGAGGAAAACGGGTTAAGACAGCTTATGTTCCATCTCGGTTTGTTTTAAACTCCGTGCGCCTCAGCCACCCCTTGGTTCACGCAGCCCACCAAGTCTGCCCCCATTCCCTTGTTTCTTGCGCATCTCTGGAGAAGCTGTCTCAAGGTAACCTGACTATGTCAGGGAAAGGGCGGCTTGCTGGAAAGGCAAAAAGGTTGCAAGTCCCAGAAAGGCCCTAAAATGGAAGCCCTTATTTTGGCGGACTTTTGCTCAGTCTATTTATTGAGCTTCCCCAAACTCGCCATCGCCCCTAGGCCTCGGGTCTAAAGTTAAACTAACTGGTAGAAGGAAGAGCGGGTCTCTGTGCTGGGTGTTTGCTGCGAATTCTGGCCTTTGAGCCTGGAGAAGCGTGCGATGGTGCGCACTGCCCCTCCTCTGAGGGCCTCTTCTGCAGAAGCGCCTACCTGTCCCTAAAGGTTAGAATAAGCCGTGGTTCTTGACCTTCAAGGATCCACAGCCTCTCTGCGAATCTGATGCTAATCGTGCTTCCTGGGAAAATACTCCTAAATGCCATGCCTCCGAGTTAAATTCTTGAATTCGGAGGCATTTGCCAAGAAAAACAAAAACAAAAACAAAACAAAACAAAAACACACACACAAAAAAAACCAGAAATAAAACACAACTTATAACATGGGGCGAATTCTGTACTCTTCCCATAGGGCCCTTCCCGAATGCCTTACAACGCTGGCTAAGATGGGGAAAACTTTACAACTGTGAAGACATAGGCAGGAGAGAACGCCCTAACCCGTCCTCGCGCGCATGGCCAGTACCACTTGGCGTCCCTGTTCAGCCCTGCGCTTCTGGCCTTACTTCAGAGACGCCCCGGGATTTCAAACCTTCAGTAACACTTCCCGCTCCCCGGCCTACTGCACCCCTCCCGGGCCGCGTGCGGCAAAGCCGAGTAGTCTTCCGGCCGCGCATACCTGGACTCGCGCCTCGGTGAGGTCGATCTTCAGGGCCAGTTCCTCCCGGGTGTAGATGTCAGGGTAGTGCGTCTCCGCGAAGACCCTCTCGAGCTCTTTGAGCTGTGCACTCGTGAAAGTGGTGCGGATGCGCCGTTGCTTGCGCTTCTCGTTGAGGCCGCCGTGGTCGGTGAAGAGCTTGTAAGGAACTGGGGACAGCGGAGGAAACAGTGTGAGCAAAACGGTCTGCAGCGCGCGGACCGCAGAGACAAAATATAGGAACTTCAAGGTCAGGTGTCACTGGAGCCGCCACCGACACCAGAGCGGGAGAGCGGCTGAGAGGAGCTGCCGAGAAAAACCGATTAAATTAGTTATGTACAGAAACAGGGGTGCGAACATCGGTCCTGGCGAAGTCCCTCCTGGCACAAGCCCTTGTGGGTGGGTTGAAATAGAGCATTGAAGACCACTGAGGTCAGGGACAAGGGATAAATACTTTGATGAGGGGTAAAAAGAAAGAGGATAAAAGTCCGAAAACATCAGTCGAAATATCAGAGAGCTAAGGAATAAGTTACCAAACAGTTTCCCAGTTTGAACTTTTCAATTCTCAGAAGTTGATCCGGCCCAAAAGTTGGGGAGAAAGTGCTGCAAAAAAATAATAAATTTTAAAAAAATCACAAAAATGACCAGCCAAAGAGGTGTGAGACGCTGTCGGTTCTTTAAAAAAGAGACACTGCCAGTAATGAGCTTTACTCTTTGTTATTTAATTATTTTCTAAGCTTTACGTCTCATCGCAAAGTAAATAAATTATGCCTATCATTTTGGCAGCTTAAGATAATTTTGTTGGCGGTTCGGGTGTGACTAGGATAGTGTAACCCTGTAAGTGAATTACCCCTCCCTGCAATCGCTTCTAACGTGATAAATTCTTTCATTTGTGTAAGCAAATTTCGTTTGGTAAATACTAAACACATTTCCATTTTCAAATGCAATCAAGGCTTCCTATATACGAGCAGAAAGGCAGCTTTCTCCACTGAGAAAGCTGGCGGTCCTTACCTGCGGCGTACGGACTGCTCTGGTGGTCCCTGAGGGTGCCGAGGCTGCAGGATCCCGGCGTGAGGGACGGGCAGCCGGACGTGGCCCCAAAAGTGGTCCTTATCGGGTTATATTGGAAGCCACTGGCCTGGCTGCAGGAACTGAAGTCAGCATAGGCTGAAGCCAGGCTCGAGGTGTCCATCCCAGCCATACAGGACTCGTAGGCGGAGGAATTGAGGTAAGAATATTCCATTTTATACATTGAAAAGGCTCTGGATGGCTCAGCCAAGTGGAAAATTGAAATAAAAGATGGGTATGGAGAAGGTGGCTGGAGTAGGGAGATGTGCACAGCTCAACGCCTGCCTCCAAACTGGCCTCCTTACTACCAGCAGAGCCTAGTTTTATGAAAAAGCCTCCTATGAGATGCCTTGTCTGAGGTCTCTAGAGCATATAGTTCTCATAATAAACTTGGCTCTTTCCACTTGGACAATAGCAAAGCGGTTGGTCTTATTGCTGGCGCTTTTTACATGACAATAACTCATCCGTCTATTGGGCTGGCACTGGGGAACTGAGCTGTCCAACCTCCCTATCATTGATTCCTGCATCTCTAATTAGAATTTAATACCACACCATTACGCACTGAGCCCCTGATCCTCCCTTCTAACCAGCTCCCTGCCCTTTAATTCAATCACACTACTTGGAAATAATGAAAGTTGGGTGACGATTCTCCCTGATCCAATTTCCCCGAGCTTTTAAGCCTTTTTAACTGATCATATACCTTGGGCATAAATTGAGATAGTGTGTGTGTTTTCCCCCTTCTTCGTCCTCTTCCCCCCACCCCCTCGGTTAGGGAGAAGAAACCTTGATGTCATAGAAAACCTGTTTTGTAAGAGCGTTACACGCTCAATTTAACAACAAGCCTACCCCCCGAAGTGCATGAAATGTTATAAAGGACTGGGACATTGGCAAGACTCAGGCGCCCTGTAACATAGAGTAAGTGGGCCAATGGGGGTTTCTGTGAACGATAAGTGGATTTCTTTAAAATACACCTGGTAGAGGGGGCTTTAAAAAGAGCATCTTATAAATTGCATTTCTTGTCGCTGCATAATGTGCTTTTCTAGAGACTCTGCTTACACAGCCGCTTAAAAAATAAAAGAACATTGCTCTTGAATGAAAAACATCTGGATTCTCAACCGATGGCTTCTTTGCGCTGCGTTCTGCCTGTCTGCCGTAGCGCAAGGTTTGATTTTGTTGGTTTGGAGGTTCTGGGCGGTTGTTCGTTTTAATTGCGCCATAACTAGCAAGCGGGCTTGAAATGTCCCCAAATGTGTCTCTTCTGCTCCCCTCGGGCGTTCTCCCTCTCCTTCTTCGTCTCCGCTTTTGCAAATCCCAGCAGTTGTCCCATAGACCCAAGGCTTCGAACAGAGGATTGCCGTCTGTTTGCTCTTTAGGTTCGCTGACTGCACTGAGCGAAATCCTCACCCTTTAAATGCCCAGCTCCAAGTCGAGCACTGTTCTTGTCCAACTCCTCAGGCTCTCGGTGGCTGGCAGAGAGCTGTGATTTGTGGACCTCGGTGGCCCCATGATTTAAGAGGAGGGTAATTTTTATTTGGTTCGTTAGACTCTAGCAGAATAAGGGAAACTATTTCATTAAATCCTTCCTCTCGGTGGACAAGAGGGGGAATGCTTAGTTGAATCGCCGTGTGGTGTAAACAAACCCTGGATATTTTATATGAATTAAATGTGTAGATAATTAGTTTTATTGCATTCATTACCCCCTTTATGTGCTCTGTAACAAGTCAGTAATTAAAGTAACAAACTCATAAAGTCTTTATAGGGGCATTTAGGCGTTCAGTGTTTGCCAAACTAAGTGGTTTAATTCGATGCTAGTGCCGGGGAGTGGATGGGCTCCCCCTCTCCACTGCCACCGTGTTTTATTGTGCACGAAACTGCAGCAGACGCCGTAATGGATTACCCAGGGACAGCGGCCCCCCAGCCCTGCACTTCTCTGCTGGGTGAGTTTCTGGCTGGTTTCAGGGGATGGCGCGTCCTCTGCACGTGTGGAAGCGCCACTGGCGGAAGTGCAAGCAGCAGGACCCGCCGAGGAGCTTGCTGATAGTTTTATGGAGAGGGCTGATAGTTTTATTGCAGTTGTATGTTGTACAATGCGTATTTGATAAAGAGGGGCCTTTGGTGACCAGTGTGCACTTTTTTTTGTGCACAGGGGTGAAATGAAAATAAATGTGTACAAGGTTTTACTACGGCGGAAAACAAATTGCAACGCTCTAAATGGTTTTTCTTTATGGTCATCAGACAAGAGGAGAAAAGAGATGCAAACATCTGTCTTCAGTCCCCTAAACCTAAAGGCCAGCAAAGACGGATGTGAATCCAAGTGTTATTACATTGGGGATTTGTCTTTATCTATCCCGCTCTCATGAATATGAATCTGCATTTGGACCTGGAGGTAGATGTGCTCCTTTGGACGCTGCACATGCAATTATCCCAGCCTGGCTTATCCCCCTTACCCTCCCCCAACTTAAGGGAGGTGGGGGATAGATTGTCGAGCACAAGGCTGCGATTGTCCAAGTTTCTGGAATCTCTCGGACTTGTGTGTGTGTGTGTGTGTGTGTGTGTGTGTGTGTGTGTGTGTGTGTGCGTGCGGCCTTACCGGTTTTCCCAACGCGACCCCGCCACCCCAGGCCCGCACTCGGGGGATGTGAATTCAGGGAACAGGGACTCAGTGGCATCCCTTAGCCCGCTCCCCACGCTTAGGTGGGATTTAAACGCGTTTCCCTGCGGACCGAAATGACGTGGGGCGTCCAGGAAGGGATGCGTTTGGGTTCCAAGACCCGTATTTGGCGATAATCAAGGCCCACACCCCTCTTGGCGCCCACGCCTCGGTACACCTGGGCTTGTGTCTCGGGCCCTGCACCGCCAGGCCTGTACGCCCAAGCCGAGTGCAGGACAATTCCACCTTGGGTCCTAATTGGCACAGACCCCGAGCCCTAAGGCCGTCGGGGCGGAGGCGGACCGCGCACCTGAAGTGTGTGGGGAGCTGGGAGGAGCAAGGTTTACTTGGCCGCTTTTGAGGGTGCTCTCGGGTGATGATGTGGAACTTGGGGAATTAGTCGGTGCACGCAGGCAGTTCCCCGCGCAGGGGTGGAGAGTGCGGCGTGCTGTTCAGGGGGACTGGTGCTGACAAGGCATTCGAGGATGACACCGGGAGAAGCCAAAGGAACGAGGCGACGACTCCGCAAAGGGGCCCTGACGAAGGAAGTGCGAGACCGCATGGGGTTCCCCGGCACGGCAGGCAAAGGGCATGCCGGAAGATGGCCATGCCGGGCGGGGGCCACTGCCTCGCGCTCCCCTCTGCGCCTCGCGGGCTCCGGGCTCCCACCAGCCCCGGTTTTCCGCCTCCTCAGATCTATCCGCGCCCGCGCTTTCCCAGGTGCGCGGGTCTGGCGGGTCTCTCTCCAGGCGCCCCCTGGTGCCCGGCCTCACTCGGTTGGGGTGCTTCACGCCTTCCTTTTGTACCAGGAAATCTTTCAGCCCCGGGCCGCATGGTCGAATGAGCAAAGGCGCTTGACTTCATTTTCCCCTTTGTAGGCCTTGTAGGTTTATTTTGTTCAGTGTCACCGTCCCTCTCCCTACCCTACCCCACCCCACCCCCACCATCCCTGGCCCATCATCCCCTTTGCCGGTCTTTTGTGGCCCGGGGTCCCGCTTCTGCTCCAAAGATGAAAGGCGTGTGGGGCCAGGCCGGAGCCCAGCCTCAGCGCCCTGTTTTGTTCGAGTTGTGCTTTCTACACGCGAGCTCTCCCCTAAAAGTTGTACCAAATGGTTAATTTAATTATTCCAACTATAGAGCAACTGCTTCAGCAGCCTCCACCACGCGTCTGGGAGGAAAAAAAGAAACCATCTATAAGAAATAATCTAATAAAAGTGAAGTGTAGAAAAACCCCTCCTGATTTTCAGCCGGCACAAATAGAATTAGAGCTTCAGCATCCTTTTCTCAAACAGACCTTTTGTCCAGATCACAACTTCAGCCAACCAGCAATGTGTACAGTGCCTGCTATTTATTTTAATAGAGGCGGGGAGATAGTGAGATGGATTGATAGATAAATGGCCACATGGATAGATGGATGGTTGATCCATCTTCCTTTGACTTTCTTTTCTTAATATGTGTACACGGTTGATTTTTGTCCTCTGCTTATTTTTTTAAATCAATAATGGAAAAGAAACGTAATGTGGTAAAAGAGAAAAAAAGGCCATTTAAAGCACAAAAAAGGGAAGGGACTACCAGCACATATACCATAAGGGGAAAAAAAAAACTGTTTACATGCTGCCCAGTACCAAATGAAAAAGGTTGAAAGTTTAAAAGAAACTTTTCTTTCTTTTTCTTTGCCATTCATGGGACGGTTTCTTTTTCTTTTTTTTTCCCCTTGAAAGTCAGAAAGAATGTTAGAAGACAAGGAAACAAAACAGCAAACAAAATGCCATTGTATTGTAGTAGCAATTCATGGGAAAACGCTTGTCAGCCTCCTAGTGCCTCACTCCTAGGAGGCTGTTTTGAAGCTGTTTCACCGCAGGCAAAGCACAATAACATGGGAATGAATAAAATATTAAATACCAGTGAGAGTTTTAGAGGAATTTTTTTTTGATTGCTTTATTTGAGGCTGCATCCAAATTATTCCAACTCAGCAAGGCCACTGCCTGGAAAATACTGAAACTTGGAAAAACATTTCTCTCAACCAGAGAATTAAAAGACAAAATTGGTCCTTGGGTTTCCCTAAAAAAGTTTCTGAAGACAGCAGCCTTTCCCACTCACCTGCACTAAGATGACAACCTAGACTGGGTTTATTGGGACACCATTTCCCTAGAACATAAAACATCAACCACAGTATCCCCAAGCATGAAGATATATGGATATAGCATTCTCTCAGCATTGTAGAATTTTTACCACATTTTCCATTTGCCTAGCAACCATAATACACGTGTTTCATAATAGAGACTCTTTGTATTTCTGGTAACTAACCTTTTGGCACTGTGAGACTAACAATTATTAACTGATTGACAATAGTGTATGCAAAGCGATTAACACAGTGTTTGGAATCAAGTGAAAGTTAGCCACTAGTATTATAATTATGGTGATGATGATGATGTTTGTGGAGTCTTTGAATTTAACACTTGACTTTGGAATTTAGACAGTGCATGGACATTGTCTTTCCTATTGCATGTTTATAATACCTATGGAAGAAGGCAGACAAATCAAAGAGCAGACACCACTACATCAATGGGAGAAAACAAAGCAAGGAAGAAAACTTCTATCTTTTAGGAACTTATTGAAAAGCACATGTGTATATAAGTTAATTGTATGTTTTTACTTTATATTATACATAGTATTTATGTATGTAGTACTTTACTAGTGTAGTACTTTACTCCTATATGTAAATATTGTATGCTCAGGGGCATGTCACTTTAAAAGGCATTTGCTTTGAGTTAGCTGTATGGATTTGGTTTGGAGTTTTACGGCTAACTCACAGATGGTGTTCCTGTGAAAGTGCTGTGTTCCTTATATACAATGGAATATTATTCAGCTATAAGAAAAGATGAAACACTGCCATTTGCAACAATATGGATGAACCTCAAGATAATCATGCTAAGCAAAATAGGCCAGACTGAAAAAGTTTAAAATCACATGGTATCACTTATATGTGGGATATATACCTACAAGTAACAAATGAACAGGGACTCAGGGACATCAACAACAGACTAGTGGTTACCAGAGGGTAGGTGGAGAGAGGAAGAGGGAAAAAGTAGACAGGGTAAAGGGATTCAAATATAGGGGCTTGGGGGAGGGTGAAGTGGGTAAAGGGGATCAAATATATGATAGCTGAAAGAAATTGGACTTTGGGCGGTAACCAATATATTTGATTGGATATATAGAAGTCAAATTATAATGAACACCCCAAAATTATATGATTATATTAACAAATTTTACTCCTAATAAACTTTTTAAAGAGTGCTATGTTCCTTATAGGTGATGGGGTATAGATCTCCAGTATCCATCCTTTTAAGGACATCATGGAAGAGCCCCACTCTACTCTCATTCTCTCCCTACAAACCCCACTCCCCTTATGATTAGCAGGAAGAGATGCCTATTACCTTTTTTTGCAGTAGTTTGGCTAATAGTAGTAACATCTGCTGGGCTGGTGATGGGGGAGACATGGAGCATTTGATCAGAGGCACAGATGTAAAAGTGACATCTGCGTGTAACAAAAAAAGGAGAAGCAAAATTAAATTAGGCAGGGAGGCTTCTCTGTCTGAACAACAACAACAACAACAAAAAAAAACTATTTGAAAATGATCATGAGCCCTGACCAAGTTTGCAGGATACAGAAGAGCACTTTGCTAAGAGGACTATGATTTTCTATGCCAGCAGCTGCCAGAATAACTGGAGTAGCAACAGCCTAAGGTAACAATGTCCTGAGACCTTGGAGGCGTCTTTTTATGCTCTAAAGAAAAGGGTGGGGTAAGATTATCCTTCTCAGATGAGCAATGTCCCAACCTTTGCAAGTATAGTATGGGTTGAGAAACCATTTTCAGGTTGAAGACAGGAAGAGAGTAAAGGCAAAATCTCTAGGTTAATAATATCCCAGTACATTTTGGGATGAATTTGGAAAGAAACAAATTTTTATTTCATAGCTATTATTAAAACTACTGCCAACTACTAAGAATGAGCCATTTTTTATTGCGCTTTTATGTATGCTTAGAAGACTGTGTCTGGCATTTAAAATATACTTGGTGCCTGAAATAGGGCTCAATGGGAGAAGGGTCATAGAAAGGCAATATGCTCAACATCCTCACAACAGTTGTGTTAGGAAACCACATGTGTTACAAAGGGGCATCCCCCACCCCCTAGAATGATCTCCTAAATTTCTCCAAGTGGAACAGATTATGATAGCTTTGCATAAACTAATTTCATAATGATAACAGGAACCACTGGACCAGTCTATAACCCAGTGGACATCTGCACCCGCTTTCTCTTTTGTTTTCCTACTGTATGCAAGAGGAGGAGAGCCTATTCCAACCTAAAGTCAGTTCCTCCACGGTGTTTTGGAGTCCAATCTCTTCCACTGGCTCAGGACATTATCCAATTCTTCTCTCATGGATCTTCAAACTCTCATGCTCATCTGGACATATCCTGTTGTCATCTAAACATGCTCGAGCTACACTCACACTAAAAACCAACAAATTAGTAGTTGATAGTTGGGCACGGGGAGCATGGAAGAGGAAATGTAGTTAGCATTAATATGATGGCTAAGGGAGGGAAGGAGCAATTGGGGAGATCATTTTATGAACATTATAGATGGCTAACTAATGTACTGTATATTTGAAACTAATTTAAATAAACTTATTTTCTCAGTTGGATGCCCTGTATCTGTGATGAGTGAAGAAAAGGAAGCCAGCACTAAAGACTGCAGGTAGGGGAGGGAGGTGGTGAGTGGACAGGGAGGCAGCTTGTGAATTTTTGTTTTACTGTTTAACTTTATTAAAAAAGGAAAAAACTTAAAAAAAAAACAACCAATGAACACTATTTTTTTTTTGGCTGAACTCCCCAACACCACCACGTATCTCCCTTCTTCTCTTTCCAGTTAAACATCGTGAAGTTGTCTTTTCTCACTGTCTTTATTTCTTTACTTCACAATCACTCCATAGCTTCTTCCAATATAGTTTTCACCACCCACATTCAAATTTAACATTCTTTATTAAGGTCATGAAATCTACTGAGGATTTTCTAGGTCTCAACTTACTTGAATGTATAAATCGCTAGGGCTTTTAAAAATATTTCCAGTTCTTCCTATTTCTAGGCACATAGTAAGACTTTACTTCCTTATCCCCAAGAATTTAGATGTGGCCATGTGACTTGCTTTGGCCAATGAAAATTGAGTGGCAGTACAAAGTGTAACATCCAGGTGGAAACCTTAAGAATTAATATCCAAGTCTCTGCCTTCTCACTTTTGCCCTGTTCAATGGCAAATGACAGAGCTTAGGTGCTTTGTCAGCTTGAATCTCAAAGTAAGGATGCCATGGAAAAAAGGTCTTATCAGACCCATGATGGACATGTAGTTTCTTAGAGCATCAGAGAAAGATTCTGAAAGAGGTGACATGCTCTACGCTGGGCACTAAAGGATGATTAGGAGTGAGCAAATAAAATCGTGGTGAATTGGAAAAGGAGGAAGTTACAGGCATATGACTCAGTGACAGACTCGCAAGCCAGAGAAAGCAAGGTATGTTTGGGAATCTATAAGTAGTTCAGTTTAGTTTTATGTTAAAGCAGGAGAGATGGGGTTGAGAGTGCACACAAGGAAGAGTTTTACAAGATAGAAGGTAGGAGAGATAGGCTGGAATCAGGTCCCATAGGACTATGGGCACTGTGTAGTATAATTTGTGGAGAGGAAATGAGGTAACAGAGAAGCCAAGAAATAAATTAGGAGGCTGTGGCCCTATTCTAGGCAAGAAATGATGGATACCTGCACCAAGAGAAGTCAAGGGACACGAGATGTTGGAGAAGTAGAGTCTTAAGGCAGACAGAGTATACAATTCTTCTGCCCAGTGCTGGGATTTCAGGGAGGGGATCCAAGCAGATACTTCAGGAAAAACAAACAAACAAACAAATAAAAAACCTCTTTCATATCTGCTGGCAAGATCTTCACTTCTGTCACTTAAGCCTACTGATCCTCATTAACACTTACTTTTCTGGGTTGATAGCACTTCATGGTATCAACCATTCATTCATTTACTCGCTTATTCAACCCGTAATTACTAAATACCTACTATGTCCTAGAAATCTATATTTCAGGTACAGTGCTTCAGATATTGTCTTGAAAGCAGACTTTTGAGATGGAACAAACCCAAAGATTACAGGCTTCTGAATGGAGGAGGAACCACTGGACTAAAAGTAGTGCAGCATGGAAAACTGTGAACACTGAATTTGCAGGGTTTGGAGCTCCACACTGGGCTGGCCATTGGACCTGTTCCTGCTTAATCTGGCCAAAGGCCTTAGTTGCTTCAGATGTTGGAATAAGAATTTGTGTGGTCCATTTAGTCCTAACATTTTGTTAATTGATTTTTTTTTTTTGCCTGAGAACCTCTTCTACATGTATTTATATATGAAAGAAAGAACATAAGGGGCAGTTTTTTTAGTGGAAAATTGGAGAAAGCATTTAAAGATTAGGGAGCAATGAAACATGAAAAACAGGAAAGGAGAGTAATTGTCCTAGATTTTGTGTATTTTTCTTCTTGGGAGTATTTTAATTTTTTAATTTTATGTGTGTGTATATATATTTAAATGTTATTTTATTATTAGTTTCAAGTATACAATACATTGGTTAAACATTTATGTACTTTATGAAATGATCCCCCTGATTGCTCTTTCTCTCCTCTGGCTCTCCACCTAGCCATTACATTAATGCTAACTGCATTCCCCCTGCCATGCTCCCCATCTCCGTGACCATCTGTCAACTACTAATTTCTACTTTTTCAAGCCTTTGCCCCATTCTCCCAGCCCCCCAACCACCCTTTGTCCATCACCAAATTGTCCTCTAGATTTGTGACTCTGTTTTAGATTAGTTAGTTTATTTTGTTCCTTAGATTCCACATATAAGTGAAATCACATGGTATTTATCTTTCTCTGTCTAACTTATTTCACTCAGCATAATAACCTCTAGGTCTACTCATGTCATTGTGAATAGTAGGGTTTCATTTTTTTAGTGGCTGAGTAATATTCTATTGTAGATATGAACCATAACTTCTTTATCCAATCATCTGTTGATAAGCATTTAAGTTGCTTCCATATCTTAGCTCTTGGGAATATTTTTAAAGGAAGATTCAAAGAACCATGTATCATAGAGAAAAGAAGCACTGATGGTAAAATAACAGGCATTCTAGAAGTGGGTGTAGCTATTACAAGTGATGCTTCCTTATGTCATTCCTGTCACACCTAGAAGGTATTTATTTCCTCCACCCATACGAAAAGTGTGCCCAGTTCCTGGTAGCCGAGGGCTCTATGTTGAATCCATCATACATGGAGTTAATTCCAATAACATGGTCTTGCATTTGAATCAGCTACAGGAGCCAAATAAGAGATATGCTGGGAACACTGAAATCATTCACTATCTTAAACTGCTCATCTTTGGAATACATCTAAAAATGTATGAGAATTCTAAAACTTCTAAATTTTCCTTTCTGGGTTTCCAAAAGATCCTGCTATTGCTGTTGTTTGTTTGTATTATTCTGTTTTACTTAGGAAGTTTGTGGAGTTTGCCAGAAATATGCTACAGTATCATGTATTCTAATGTGAATTTCAGGTGATTCAGAATTTAGAAGCAAGTATATAGTCTAGTACTCAGAGACAGGCACCATGTGTCCTAGACCTCAAGAGCCAGAAGACAATAAAATGGTTATAGTGATGCATGTTTGTAGTATTTCCCCAGTTAGATGTAATGAAGAGTATTAATTTTCTTTTTAAACACACATTTTTTTCTCTCTTTCCTCACCTCCCCCCATTTGTTTATAGTCCTAAGTTACACAGCAGCCTAGAGAATTATGACACTGAGGGTTCTAATCACATAGTCACTCCTAACTCTCTTGCTTATTCATAAATCATCATTTGAGACTGGGCTTGGGGGAGAGGAGGAAGAAGAGTAGAATCTAAGAAGAGGCAGGGAAGTTGCTAGCAGAGGAGTGGGACATAATAATGGACGCAACAACAAAATGAGACTCACAAGAGACAGAGAGGTCAACAACTTTAACCCAAACTCCAGGAAAACCTCTTGAATGAACAGTGCTAACCACTGAGAGGTGAGTTACAAACCACCAAACAACCCCTGGGATGGGGCCCGATGATGCCCTTCCAAGGACTGAGTTGAGGACAGACTGAGCTTGCCTTGGTCAGGCCCACATTCTTGGAGCAAATTCCTTGTTTAGCATCTATTTTTGGGGCAATAATCATCTCACCATCTGCGGAGACAACATCATACAGTAAAGAGTTACTGATTCTAACCCCCTTGACTCTGTGCACAGAAAGGAGATGGCAAAGACCCTCCAGCAGAGGTTAATGACGCTCTTATGTGATAGCCAGGCCAGAGCAGACTGCACCCAGCAGAAGGAGAACTGTGTAGGGGCCAGAGCTGGCCCTAGGTGCCCTCTTTCTATTTTTATTGTTAATTAATTTTTTCTTCTTTTAAAGTAGTAAATATCAATTATACAAAATGTTACAATGTGTATTCCTTAAAAAGAGATACTTTAACTTTCTTATATAACTGTTCAGTCTTTTTTTTTCATATATAGATATAATTTTTCTTAAATGAGAAACATTCTCTTTGTACTGTTCTGTAATCTCCTTTTCTCCCTCATAAACATTCTTCTATATCACGAAGTATTCTTTTAATATTTTTTATGGCTATATGTTAAGTCATAACTTATTCAGTCACCTCTGTTCTGTTGGACGTTTAGTTTGCTTCTGATTATTAAAGCATATTAACAACACTGCTCTGGACACCCTGGTAGCTAAATCTCTGTACATAGCCACATGGCTTGCTTAGAATTAACCTCTAAAAGTAGAATTCCTTGATCAAAGAATACACATTTTAAAAAATGCTTTGGACACAGGTTGCAAAATTGCCTTCCAGGAAGATGGTGCCAGTTTATGTTTGTGGAGCAGAATATGCTTTGCAATACTCACCAACACTGGGTAGAACCACTAAAAAAGTTTTGCCCACCTTCTCCTACTATGCTTCTATAAATGAACAAGACTTATTAAGAAAGAGGAGAAGTTGGATAAGACAGGTGTTCCTATGCAAAAGAAGGAAATAAACATGGGTAATTTTTAAGGATAACAGAGACCTATAAAAACAGAGTCAAAATGTCAAAGTCCGGCTTTATTTAAAAATAAATAAAAATAAAAATCTAATGATGACAAAGAGGCCTATTTCTTATGTTTAGAACTAAGTGATAGAAGGGACAAATTCACTACTTGGGATTGATTTTTGAGAAATGATAAAACTGAATAAAACTTCAATTTTATATTCTTTTAGGTGAAGCATCCCTTGGTTGACCTCACAGATTGCAAAGACCTTGTCAGCTTACAACTCCTTATTTTTAATTTTTTTTTATGCCTATAGCACCTGATCTTTCTAGGTGTTCTCCCATCCAAGTACTAACCAGGCCCGACCTTGCTTAGCTTCCCAGATCAGATGGGATCAGGCTTGTTCAGGGTGGCATGACCATAAACAATAAAACTCCGATTTGAATTCTGTCTTTTCTGTCAAAGAGAATGAGCTTTAGAATGGAAAAGATTAGTGTGAACCTTAGTGATAGGAACCAGAGCCTCATGCGGTCAGAGTGATTGTGAAGGGTGCTGACCACTTTAATGAGTTGTCCAAGATCTTGATGGCCCGAAAGAACTTGCCAATGAGATCACCAAATAGTTGTTGGTGAGTTTTGTGGAATTATGGAGGATGAAAGAATGAAGACTGCTCTTCTGAAAAACACTTAAATTTTTAGAAAGAGAAGGAAAGTGGTTTCTGAAAACAATTTCAAGTAAAATTCTGGATTGTATTAAAAAATTATTAAGAAAAATATCCCACAAATACAAAGAATGGAGAACAGTATAAAGAAAGCATCATGAACCTCTCATCTAGACATAATTATCTAATTGGGTCAGGCTTGTTTCATTATCCCCACCCATGCTCAGCCCCACCATTCTGAACCCCACTACCTCCCCAACTAGATTTTTTGAGGCAAATCTAAGTCATATCATTTCTTTCTTCAATATTATCCTTAAAAGATAAGGACTCTTTTTTAAATATACATAACCATAGTGCCAGTATACCACCAAAAACATTAACAGTAATTTTTCCATATATCCAACTATCTGCCATCTTGACCGGAACTCCCAGAAACTATAGTTTTAAAGTAAATTTTTTGTTGAAATATAGCTCACACATCATAACATTAAATTACTTAAAGTGTACAATCAGTGGCTTTTAAAATAATATAGAGTTGTCCAACCATTAAATTTTCCATGATTGTCTCACAAAAGTTTCTTTTTCTTTAGGTTAGTTTTGTTTAAATTAGAATTCAAATAAGATTTGCACACTGCATTTGGTTCTTGTGTCTCTTAAGTATCCTTTGATCTATAGGCCCCTCTACCTCTTTTTCTCTTTGCAGTTTATTTTAAAAGAAAACAGGTCATATGTCCTGCAGAATTACCCACAGTCTGGATTTGGCTGATTGCCCTCTCATGGTGTCATTTACTTCTAACTTTTATTATTTCCTGTAAACTAGTAGTTGATTTTATTTATTTTTTTTAATTAGAAAAAAAATTTTATTATGGTGAAACTGGTTAACAAACTCCAGTAAGTTTCATGTGTACAATTTAGCAGTAAGGTATTGTGTGTTCACCACCCATAGTTATATCTCTTTCTGTCACCATATATTTGACCCCTTTTACCCCATCTAGCTGGTAGTTGAATTTAGAGGCATCGCAGATTCAGATATGATTTTTTTTTCCCAGGGAAGGTGCTATGTACTTCCTATTGCACCATATCAGGAGGCTGGTTGTATCTCTTGTTATGATGTTAGATTTGATCTGTGGTGTTGGGGTGTTATCCTCTAGAATTATCCATTATAAAGTTCCCCATCTGCTTTTTTTATAGTAATTTTAAGAACCATTGTCATAGACTGTATTACATAATTTCATTGATTTAGTGAGTGCAAAATGATAATGTAAAAAAATATCATTTTTGTTAATTTATTAGCTAGAATACTTCTATAAAGAAAAAAACCTTTCTTTGTCTATTACTGGGTACCTAAAGTTGACACAGTAAGGTTTGGAAAGTTAGGATGAATGCTGAATTCTTTCTCTTTATTTACCAGTTTTCAAAATAAGTATGTTTGTTCACTGGTGTCTTTCAGAGATTATCAGTGGAGTTTGGGTGTTTTTTTTTTTTTTGCATTATGAACTAATAAGTTTAAATATATTTTATTTATTTTCTTTCATTGCAGTGATTATTCTTATTTGTGCTCAAATTATCCAAACTTTGACCAGTAGAAACCACTTCAATTGGCTTCTCAGATTTTTTTGACAGGGCCCTAATGGCCTTTGATAGCTTCTTTGCTAGCTAGTATGGCAAGATGTCCAGGCTCATCTTTTACATTTTTTGCCTAGACCTGGTATCAACCATTTCTCAAAGGATCCCTGGTTCTTTGTAGTGGGAATTGATATTAGAGGCCACATTGTGGGTCCTAGATTGGATTTTGGAATGAGTGATTTATGAGTATTTGGAAAGGAAGCGAATGTCACTAGGCACCAGGGTCTAGTTGAATTAAAGTCATCATACATTTATTAACTAAAACATGGCTCATTCTAGATGAGAGAGGGAAAAATAGGCATACACAACTGGATGATACTATGTATAAAGAGCTTTGGGAAAGTAAACTGTGCATGAGATAATTATGTCTGGAGTCAAGGAATAAAGCTTTAGCAAGGGGTGTCATCTGACCAAGAGAAATAAGCAAGTAAGGTAGAATGGAAGGTTCTGGGTAGAGAAAAGTACATGAGCAAAGCGTTAGAATATCAAAGTGCATGGCGTGTTTGAAGAAGAGTCAGATTTGCTTCATTTCCTCTGACAGGGATAGTGGATTTAGAGAACAGCCAACTGCAGTAGACATAATGCATCTGGACTTCAGCAGGGCATTTGTCCAGGCCTATCATGATATCATTGTGGACAAGATGGAGAAATATAGTCTAAATGATGAGACTATTAGATGAATTAATAACAGTTAGGTGAATAAATGAACCCAAAGGATACTGATTAGTAAATTGACGTCAGCATAGAGGATGGTCTCTAGTGGAGTGACACAGGGCTCTGTCTAGTTCAACATTTTTATCAATGATTAGATGAAAGTATAGAACAAATACTTAACAAATCTTCAGAATATATGGAGCTAAGTGGGATAATGAGTAGTCCTAGTGACAGAGT
This sequence comes from Macroglossus sobrinus, assembly GCA_004027375.1. NCBI lineage: Eukaryota > Metazoa > Chordata > Mammalia > Chiroptera > Pteropodidae > Macroglossus > Macroglossus sobrinus. The sequence continues at coordinate 159,731 of PVKZ01003020.1, forward strand.
CTGGATTCAAGAAGATATTGGCAAGTTGAATCTATTGAGATAAAAATATGGAATAGTAAATTTCCACAGCTGAGTAAAAAGCAAGCAAACAAACAAGCACAGAATTACTCTCACACATAGGAGAAGCATGGGTAGTAAAGCATCTATGAAAAAGATTTAGGAGTGTAGATCTGCACAATGCATTATTAGTGTGCATAAATAGCAGCAGAGTGTACAAAATGTGATAGGTGTGCTTGTCGAAGGTGGGATACTCAAACACCTCTTGGAGAATACTTTGAAAGAGCAATTGGGAAACAGATTTTCATTGGGTGGAAGAACATTATAATATTCAGAACTTCCCAGAGTTGAAGTAGTCTGCCCCACAGATCACGCTTGCCATCATAAAAACAGAGGCAACTAGTGGGAGGTTGTTGAGGAGAGTTGAGCGTCATAAGAAAGACTTAAGTTCTCTTCTGTATCAGAGTCCATGGACTCCTAAGCAGCTTCCCTTTCAGGCTCCCAAATGCTCATGCTACCCAAATGAGTGCTTAGGGTCCACCCTGAAATGTTCTTCATTCACACAGTGCCCCACATTGTGGTCTTTTCTTTTCATCCCCTCCCTACTGTCAAAGCTGTCATATTGCACTAACAGTCAGGGGAGTTGGGCTCTAATTTCAGTTCTAACGCTAATTCTATAAGCTCAGGTGTGGTAGATTAAAAATGGCTGCAAATTCTTTGATGTGCCTCCATTGAGGGATGGGGTCTAACTTCCCTCCCCTTGCATTTGGGCTAGTTTCAGTGACTTGCCTAAGCAAGAGAATGTGGTGGAAGCTGGGGGGCTTCTTAGATTAGGTTATAGGAAGCCTTGCTGTTTTTACCGCAGCTTCTTGGAATACTTACTGTGTGAAGAAGCCCCAGTAGCTACTGGGGAAGACCAGAAAGAGATACCCAGCAAGTCCCAGCTGTTCCAGCTCTCAGATGTTTGAGTTGCCACAGCTAAAGGCCCAGACATTATGTGGGGCAGAGATGTTACCCCTCCAAGCCCTGTCCAAATTTCATATTCAGGAGCAAAATGAATGATTGTTGTGTTTTCAGCCACTAAGTTTTAGAGTAGTTTATAGCACAGCAATAGATAATCAGAACATCAGATAAGTTGTTCCAATCTTGGGGATCCATTTTCAACCTGTAAATGGAGCAAAAAGACTTAATGCTTACTAAGACTCCTACTCTGACATTCTCTACAGAAAACATTTGTGGTCCCAGGATTCCTCTACACTCTTAAAAATTATTCAGCACCCCAAAGAGCTTTTGTTTATGTGGGTTATATCTACTGATATTTTCCATGTTAGAAATTAAAACTGAGAAAAATATAAAATATTTACTTATTACTTTATTTAAAAAATAAAAATTATTAAACTGTTAACACAAATAAAATATTTTGAGGAAAATAATATTTTTCGAAAAAAAATTAAAATATTGGCATTGTTTTACATTTTTATAAAGGTTTTTATATCTGACTTAATAGAACATAGCCAAATTCTCATATCTGCTTTTTCCCCCAAATTGTTGCAATATCATATGTCAGATAACCTCTAAAAAACTTCACTGTACACTGGAGAAAGAATGAGAGCAAACATTGTGAACAATGTATTAGTATTGTTATGAGAATAGTTTTGACCTCACAGCTTCCTTGAATGAAAGTTGGGGATTTCTGGGGTTCTCAGACTATACTTGGAGAATCAGTGCTCTAAAGAAATAATGTAGGAAATTACTCTATACTAATTTATTTGTAGCTGATGACACTTAACGGACAAAATTTGGGAGTAATTTACATTTTAACAAAGAATAAAGTCTCTCTCAGGAGATCAATTTCTAATGAAAGAATTTCAAAAACACAGACATTCTGATTCACTTCACAGGCTAGTGCCCTCTCAGCTTCCACTGAGTCTGGCCCTCGACAGAGGGAGGCTGTGGCTGTCACACTAGACCTCTTGGGGACTAGAAGAGAGCAAACAGGCGATCATGTTCGAGTCATCTATGGTTTCCTCACTTTAAGAGAATACATCTTTATTGTTTTATGGACAGAGAAGGGTTCTTTGAGTACTAGCAAAGAACTTAAGATTGCAAACTCTCATTGTGCCCACTTTAAGCAATCAGACTGAGTCTTTCATTATGTTGGAAACTTTGAGAAGAGACTGTTGTAACGTGGAGGTAATATGCTTGTTTGTTTTAATTAAATTATTAAAAATCAGAAATGATATCGTATCTAGCTTTTCCTAGCAATGTAGACATTTCCCAGAACTTTTAGCTGCACATTTTTAGTAATTACATTGTGCTAATCAACTAAAATGGCCCAGTATAAATGTTAATAAATGAGCATAATCATAATCATAATTCTAGACATATCCAGATGCCAAGGACTTCAAGAAGTCATTGAATCCATCCCTCTGCCTTCAGGCATGCTTTATTTTTCCACAAATTCTCATCAGAAATAATGTCAGAAAATATGTTCTATATTGGGTTACTTCTTCCCACCTTCTTTATATTTTTTTCAGATATTCTAAACCAGAAAAAAAAGACAACTAATTCAGATTACTTTAGAAAACATTCAAAAAGATAGAGACACTGAGAAATTTGTTAGAAAGAATATTTAAATTATTAAATGAACCTTCCCCCACCCCACCTTGAACTGAAGCAATGAGTATACTTTACCAAATACCTGCAAACCTATTATTAAGTCTACACAAGTCAAATATGATTTAAGTTCTCTGAGGGCTAGGTTAGAGGGTTTTATTTTTATTTTGTTACAACCAAATTTAATAAATGATTAATTGGGCACTTGTCACCTACTTTCATTTTGTATTTAAAAAGATACATAGGCTGTATAAGATAGCTCATACTTACCTAGGGAATTACTATAATTATTGAAGATTCATGTAAGTTTCTGTTTTGTAGTATCTATTTTGTTACCTGTAGGACTAAATGATTTATGAGAGAAGGTCAGATGACAACATGTCAGATTATGTCCTTTAATTTTGGCCTAATAGGATTTTCTAAAAAGGTAGTTCCTGAGTGATCAAGAACTCTAATAAAATAATCTTTGGTGAGCTCTTCACGTGCTCTGAGACCTAGAGAACAATTTCTTCTTTGCTAATCTATAAATTAAGCTCTGACCTAAAAGCCACAAACATAAACAAAATGTTTATGTTCCCAGAGCTCTACTCCTATCCAGGACAGAAATATATACTTTCCTCCCTTTCAGCATGAAAAAGCCCTTTTCCAGGCCCTGGTTACTCAGTATCTTCTTCTTGGCCCCATTCTTCTTCATTATGGTCAGTTTTCAATGTTGCAGCTAAAATCTTTCACCTCAGCTATCAGAAAGTTAGTCCTCAAACCATACACCAGCTCTCAGGTTTAATACCAACGTACGCTTTTGATACCTTACCCTCCAGTCTTGAATATTGAAAGAGAATTTTATCATAGTGCCCAAGTAGAATAACGTGGTAGTGAAAAGCATCAACAATGAAGTTCGATTCTAAGTCTGCTTCACTAGTTATGCAAACTTGAACAAATTATTTACCCTCTGTAGTTTAAGAATTTTCATGTGTAAACTGCAGTTGTGTTAGGTTTTTGGTTGTATTACACAAAAACCAAAACCAAACTTGCTTATTAAACACACACATACACACATAGACACATTCACACACTGGGATTTTTCTAGCTATCATAACTGAATAACTTCAGCGCCAAAGCAGAAAGCTGAAGAGTTCATTTTAGATGTGGCCTGTTTGAAGTTCTCAAACTCTGACAAGAAAACTGCTTGTCCATGTCTGAGTTCTGCTTTCCCTCCATGTTAGTCACATTCTCAACCAAGCTCTCTCCAGGATTGTCAAGGAAGGGGCAAGAAGGTCACAACAGCCAGCACACAGTTTATATCAAAACAGCTTTAACAAAACCAGTGAAAGAAGTGTCTCTTTGCCAAGAGTCCCAGCAAAAGTCCCAACATGGCTCTCATTGCCCTTGACTGGTCAAGCTTGGATCTCAGCCCAACTTTAAACCAATTGCTGTGACCAGTAAGATGCATGTTTTTCTCGAGGCTTGGATCATGTGCCTGCTGCTGGGGTTGGGGGTGGAATCAATCTCACATGGCTACATAGATTGAGACAGTTCTTTGTAAGAAAAACTGAGTTGCTGCTTGCAGATGAAACGACAGTGGGTGCTGGACAAGACCAAAACACAACAAAGTTAATCTATAATTGTCTACTCCAGTGGATAGTGACAATCACCTTTACCTCCTAGGGATTTCATAAGAATTAAATAATAATGCAAGAAGAGCAGTTGACATCATGTCTGGCACATGGCAAATACTCCATAACATTAGCTATTATATTCCTCAATAAGTCCTTGTGGAATAAATGATGAATGTTAGTAAAGCCTTAACAGTTAACCACTCTGAGTGGATGGCATTTCACATATTTAGTGAAAAACCTTAGAAGTGGGGTGGCAAGATCAATAATGGCTACTCGGAGTGCTGTGTTGAGAAGGATTCTAAGGCTAAGTCTCATCAGGAATTAGTGCTATGCTCAATTAGGAATGCTTATAGGCCCTCAAGTTCTCTCTTCTATAATACCTATATTATAGGTCATTATAATATGATAGGTAACTAATAATAATATATAACTATATTATATTTATATAATATATGTAATGTAATAATAATAAATAACTAATAATAATACATAAGGATTTTTAAAGATCCCTTTTACTTAATTTAAGGTTAAGGGATTATTAAAATATAGAATTACATATAAATTTTCAATTAATATTAGAAAGGTTACTAAGAACCATTTTATGTGTAGTGAAAAGAGAGGGCAAGCATATATCCCTTATTCGTTCATGTAATTTCAGTGCCTCGCCCATAATAGAAGCTCAACTGTTTTTTGCACTGAACTTAAAATAATTGTGTTATGCTGAAATTCTTCCCCTGGAATCCAGGGGATACCAGTAAAATTAAACCACGTGGAACTTCAGTAGTGTTAATATTTTGTTCATGGGTTTCATGTATTTTTGCATATATTTCATGGCATTTATATTAAATTCATAAATAAAATTCTTCTGTGTGAACTCAATAAAGCATTTAAAAATAACATTAAAATATCATCCCACCTTCTTATATATTTATCAGTAATTCACTGATTTCTCAGCTCTTTAAAATTTAATGAAAGAACTCTGCAGGATGGCAAGCTAGTGACAGCAAATGTGATCTGGCCAGTCAGGCACAGAAAAAAACTTTAGGTAATGTGTGTGCAAGAATTACACTGGCTTCAAACAAAACTGTTCTGACCTGTGTCATCAGGCCACTTCACATCTGATATGATGCCTATTCACACTGTCATGAGTGCATACTGTGTTTTCAATACACACTTTGGGGAATGTATATTAGAAATGACTGCATACTAAACATTTGAATGACTCAGGTACGGCTAATAGAGGGAGTCAAGAACACTAGATATGGAGCCACAGGAGAATAATACCGTGAGCAGTGTGAAGATCATGAGTTTTGAAGCTAGACTTGGGTTTAAATCCCAGTTCCGCCAGGACTTTTGGTAAGTTACTTCATCTCTCTAAGCCTCGGTTTATTCACCTGTAAAATGGAGCTAAAATATATTTAAAATAAACATCAGCTTCATAGATTATTATGACAGTAAACAAGATTGTCATAAAGATATTAGCATATGGTAAGTGCTAATAAATGGTAGCTATTATTGTTTTTATTTTAAATCTCAACTCATAGGATGTTAATTGGTAAAACCATACATTGAATTAAATCTTGTAGAATAAATTAAATATATGCATAAGCACGTGTGCACATAAGAATAGTACTGTGGATTACCTATTGCTGCATTTTATTGCTATAATATTCTCCAAAATCTCATGACAATAATTTTCTAAGTTTTACCCCCATTAACATAATATAAAAATAGTCCACTTCATTCTCTTTGAAATGCTTTTTTTTTTTTTTTAAGTTTCAGGTATACAGCACATTGGTTAGACATTTAAATAATTTAGGAAGTAATCCTCCTGATCACTTTAATGAATGCTTTTTGAAAATGTATTTCTTCTTGAATGTCCGTAGGAGTCCCCTTATATATGCATTGAGTCAGGATTGAGCAAAATTCAACCCATAGTAGTATTTTGTAAAAGGAGATAAAAATATCTAATTATACCAAACAGGATACTCTGTATAAACAATGTTATTAAACTCGAGAGATTTCAATGCAATTAAACCACCTATACTCTGCTTTGTTTCCAGTTTTCTTCTTTTATATATTAGGTATATCTTGATATTGTATGAGGAGAATTCATGCTCCCATCACCTGACCACCAAGCCATAAACACATCTGG